>WYDI02031123.1:30656-49037 GCA_009867235.2 Psittacus erithacus | reverse complement strand
TCATCCCTTGCGGGCTGCGATAATAAATAAAAGTCTTTATTTCTCCCTCTCCCAAAGTTAAAGGGCCTCGTTCCCTTCCCGGGCAGCTGGAAGTGAGTTGCGGGCAGCGCGGGTTTGTCGGGCAGCCCTGCCTACGGCTCCGGCTGGCTTTCCCATCGCTAACGTATAGATAGCTCTATATTTTATTAAACGTCAGCGTTGACTTATGCGCCTCTTATCTCTGCTCTCTCCCCATGTGTGCCTGCAGTGGGGGATCCGGCGAAGGAAGCTCGTAACATGGCGGATAGCGAGGAAGGCTTCGGGCTCCCCACCACTCCGGCTGACTCGGAGACCAAGGAGCTCCAGGCTGAAGCCAAGCAGGACGCTCAGCTGGGGGCTACCAGCAAGTCTCCCACTTCACCCCAGGCAGCCTTCACGCAGCAGGTAAGGACCCACGTTCTTCTTTCTCTTGCTTTCATTTGTGTTTCCTCCTCTTTCTCGGCGTTTCCCCCCGAAATATCAGCTCAGCTGGGTGACTGCTGCAGCTCTGGGCGGGGATGAGTCGTTTTAGGCCCCCATGGGCTTGAGATGTCCCACCTGCCTTTGGGCCTCATCCTGCTTTAGTGTTATATGGGGCCGTGTTCAAGAGGGAAAGCACATGCGTGAATATTGCAGTGCGCGCGGAAAAGCACCCAAAATACCGGTGAGAGGAGCCTGCTGGTGAAGGGGGTCCAGGCGTGAGGGTACGAATGCACATGAAAGCGCATGCACAAACATGTATTTGCTATGCCTGTCCATCTTTGTGCAAGATCTAAACATATATATGCCTATGTATATATAGGCACACGCAGGTACAGCCGCACTGGTGCACACGCAGCTCTGCCTGCACCCAGGCAAAGGGCGCTGAGGGCAGTCAAGGGGGTGTCAAGCGTGGGTACCCCCAAAGAGACCCTGGGGCCCGGCTCACCCTTGGGGTGCCCCTCATACCCTCCATCATTTCTCTCCTCGGGTGCTGCGTGAGGCCGGGACAGGGGTGGGCTCCTACGGGAGACCCAGCTGACCTCCGCGCTGCCGGGGGAGAACGGGCCGAGGCAGCAGCGGGCCAGGATCCCCCCTGCTCGGCTTCCCCGTTCCCGGCGGGGCAGGGAGCCGTCCCCTGCCCCCGGCCCCGGGCAGCCCGGAGGAGGAGGAAGGGAAGGCCTCGAAAGGAGCTTTCCCACCGACGTCTCCTCGCCTTCAGCCGCTGCGGAGCCTCTCCTCAGAGCCCTGCTTATCCCCGGGCAGGTAGCCCCCTGGTACGAGCCCTTCGCCGGCTGTGGGTGCCGTCCACGGGAGTGCGGGTACCGGGATTAGCCCTGGGACTCGAGGCCACTTGAGAATTGCTCCCCCCGTCCCTGATGCTTTTGGTGGAGGCTTCGGTTCCATTTTCACTGAAGGAAGGGGGTCCGTTGTGCCTCCCACCCCACGGCGTAGGGATGTGTGGTCCCCACGGTGGCATCCGCGGGGCCGACCTTGGGATCACAGGGCCCTGCTGCTGGCGGCCCTTGCTTGGGGCTGGGGGTGAAAGGGATGAGCCGGGCTAGGGGACGGAGGGGACACCCCACATCACTCCGGCCGGCAGAACCAGAGCCGGAGGATGTAAGGCTCCTCTTGGAGAGCCTGAGCCAAAGCTTTGGGGTATTTCTCCTTCCCAGGAGCGGCCCGGAGCCGGTCCCGGTGCTCCCGACCCTGCCTGCCCCACAATGGGGGCACAGTGGCCAGCACTGTCCTACCCCAGACCCCCAACCAGCACCTCGAGGCCTGAATTCCCCTTGTCCCCGGCTTTGCCAGGGTTCAAGCGGCCGGAATTTCCTAGGAATGCCCCGAGCTCCGGCCCTCATCGCCCGGCCGCTTCCCTCCGAGCTTCCCGCGGCAGCCTCCCCCGTACCCACCCCGGGCTGACGGTCTGTGCCTTCCGCCTCCGCAGGGTATGGAGGGGATAAAGGTGTTTTTGCACGAACGGGAGCTGTGGCTGAAATTCCACGAAGTGGGGACGGAGATGATCATAACAAAGGCCGGGAGGTAAGAAGCGGAGTGGGGGGGCGCGTTCCCCTTCGTTTCTGGGCGGCTGAATCGGCCTTTTGTGGGCCTGTTTGAGGGGAGAAGTTGCCTACAATGGGGACACACACACGCGTGGATGCGGGTGGGTGTCCGCGGCTGTAGCCCCGCTCTGCCTGACATCGGTACGGTAACATCTCTGGTATCGAGAGAAGCCCCCATCCGTGCGCAACGGCTCCGGGAGTGCGGGAAACCGTCTCTGAGAGGATCTAGTTAGAAGAAACTGTTTCTTCTGGCTTCTTTCTTAACCAGAACGTTTGATCGTTAATCCCAATTTCAGGCCTTTGGAAGCTTTCCAGGCGAACGCGAGTTGCGACCGCTTAGCCAGAAGCTACCTTTGGTTATAGCAGCTAGCTGGGCTATTCATTATTATCATTACTATTAGTATTATCATAATATTCTTAATTAAAGGAGTAGCTCGGCCCATCTGCTATTTCGCAATGACTTACGCTGTTTACCGACAGGTCATATTTATTTTGCTTACACAGAGGCGAACACACCCAAAAGCCCCCACCCACCCCATTTAAAACTCGATGTGGTCTAGAGCTACTGTTTATATACGGATCATGAAGCTGTTTAGATGCACAGATAGACGTGTCCGCAAATAAATAGCATGCGGCTCTAAGTGCGTCCAGACACACGCTTCTGGATGTGTGTGTTTGTGTGGGAGTGTAGGAAAATATACAGCCTCGCAAATCCAGCTTTATTGGGATTCTGCGTAATCGATTCCATGACCGGTTTAGTAAACGCGATCCACAGATATTTATGTGTATTTGAGTGCGTTTGGGGCGGTTTAACGTTATCTTTGATATTAATGTGTTGGAGGATTGTTAGATTGAAGGGTGCCTAAGGCAGCGAGACACAGTAAAAGTCTCTCCAGTCCTATCGGTAAAGTGAGGCAGCCCGAGAGAGGCTCTTTTCGTTACGAGTTAGAACCCTCGGAGAAAGGGAAGGAAAAAAGCCCTCCCAAACCTTCTATATGTGTAGAAATGGAGCAGCTTTAGTTTGCAAGGGCACAATCAACAACGCGGAGTCAAACTTTCATTTTACTCTGTCCTCTGGTGCTTGTTGTGATCTTCCAAAACTTGCTTGAAGTAGGAGGGGAAAAGTAAGTAAATGAGAATACAGAGTCGGTTGTGTGAAGTTTCAGCAGATAGATTTGTCTCATAGTTCGCCTTCGCCTTGAACCTCGCTGCTGCTGGAAAGTGGAGTTTAAAGAAGGGGTTTGTGTTAAAGGGAAGGGGCTACAAAGATGGAAGGGAAGATGCTGCTGGAGGCAGTTTGAACCTCACAACCCGGAGTGGGACAGGGGCTGGGGGAGCGGAGGGACCGCCCCAAACCCGAGTTTGGGGGGGGGGGGAAGGGGAAAAAAATGGAAAGAAAAAGGGAAAAAAAGCAGCTCAGGCAGGGAGACAGAAACCACCTTGCAGAAATTCCAACCGAAATAGCGCAGCGGACAGACATCTCATCTGGAGAGCAATAAAATAGACATTTAAAAGGGCAGGGGCTGCAGGGGAGATACGCCATCGGTTTCCTCATTTCTCTAATTCCCCGTGTTTATTGTTGGAGAAGGCCGTGTTCTCGCTGGTCAGGTGTCGTCAATACAGTTACAGATCATTCTTCAGGTGGAATTGGATTTCTTCTCCCTTAAACGTTAAAGTAAATCCCCGTTTATCCCCCCCCCTTCTCCCCCTCCCGGCATTAAAACCCAGCCCAGCTGCCCTATGGTAGAGATAAGAACCCGAGGCTGGGGTAGGGGGGAGCGCGGTATTTTTAGAGGTGTGGGGGTTTTGTTTAGGCGTATTTTAAGTCCAGGGATACATTTTCATTGGCTTTATTTTTAAATATTTGGAAAGCGCAAACTAAAATAACACCGAGTGTTTTAAGTCCCTGCCTTGCAGTAATGGAAACTATTTCGAAAAGCCCCTGTTCTTCAGCGTGTATCCAAGTGGTTTCCAAGTCTTTGTCAGGTGTGTTTGCTGATGTCCCCCTCGCACGGGTTTGGTGGGACACCTGAGTGCCTGTAGGTCGGGGTGCGCTTTCTTCACATCTATACATCCAACCGTTGATACGCATAGAGGTGGTTGAAATATATGTATTTAATATATATATATTTTTTATATATATATATTTATTTGGCAAATCTTCCCTCCTGTTCCAGCCGTTTCTGTATAGAAGGAAGTAACTCGTTTCCAAACTTCTCATGATCAGATTTTGTTCAAAGGAGAGTCGGAACAAAGATAGGAATAGACCAGCAAGCACACGAGTAGGTCAATATCAAGCCCACCAGCCTCCTGTTACGGTTCTGCCTTAATGAATCGCCTATTTCGCCTCAGCTGGGAGCTGGAAGGGGCACCCAACAGCATCCAAACATCCCCCTTACGGGGAAGGAAGGGCGCAGCCCTTCCCTGGCCTTTCGAGAAGGGAGAATGTGGCTTTGCCCTTTTGTTAAATGACCCCCCTGCAAACACCCACACGAAACCACCTTGGAAAACTTTCCCTTCTCCACTTTTAACCTGTATTGTTATTTATTTCATTTCGTTTTTAATAGGCGCATGTTTCCCAGTTACAAAGTGAAGGTCACTGGACTTAATCCAAAAACGAAGTACATTCTGCTGATGGATATTGTACCAGCGGATGACCACAGATATAAATTCGCAGATAATAAATGGTAGGCATGCGTGGGGGGAACGGGAAGGAGGAGATCTCTTTGTCGGGCTTTTTGGGCTGGGGATACCCATGAATAAGGAGCTCAGCTCTGAATTTTCTCCTGGAAAGGAGAGATGTTGGGTGCAGGCGCTTCACCTGAGCCTCTCGGGATGCTCCCACCTTCTTTGGGAAAGGCATCCATTAGCTAAAGGTAACTGTAATTCTGTTGGCGATGAGATTATTGGCTATTGTGGAGCTGAGAGTTTAATTGCAATAAGAAAGCGACTATACCTTTAAGGATTGGGCGCCGGCAGTTGAGGGGGTGGAATGATGGGGTTAAACGGGGAAATGGCGAGAGCCAGCTCCGGCGGGAGAGATGCCAGAGAGCTCAATTAATTCCCGAGCAGCGTTTGTAAACGCTTTTTCTCCCCAGAAACGGCGTGGGGACACCCGGGTGTGTGTGGGGGGCATCCACGGGAGAGGGTGTATATGTGGATGGAGACCAGGAGCCCACGGGAGGGGATGGATGGGGAGCAGGACCTCGTGGGAGGGGACCATTTCCCTGCCGGAGCTCAGGGCCCGTGTCCCCCCCTCCTCGTAGGTCGGTGACGGGGAAGGCAGAGCCGGCCATGCCTGGGCGATTGTACGTGCATCCAGACTCCCCGGCCACCGGCGCCCACTGGATGAGGCAGTTGGTTTCCTTCCAGAAGCTCAAACTCACCAACAACCACCTCGATCCCTTCGGACATGTAAGTACGGGAGAAGAGGCAGAAAGGGGCACCGTCCCCCCCCGCAAAGCGTGCTTGCAGTCCTCTCCCACAGCGTGTCCCGCACCAACGCGTGGTCCCCCGACCACTGCCAGCGCTACCAAGGTCATGGCAATGTTACGCATCTCCAAATCCAGAGTGTTGGTGGGGTGTTATTCTCTTGCCTGAGAGAGTGGGGTAAACCCCAATGAAGGATCCTCCCCCCTCCCCGCGAAGTGGAAGCATAAGCCTTAAAACCGGGCTATTTCGCAGCACTGCATGGGAATTGATTAGAGATACCAAGGGCTGGAATCCGCTAGTGGGAGAAACTCGCCGAGCTTAATCGAGTATTCAACTACCTGGTTTTAATCTCATGGGGACTCTTGAAGAGTTAAAATCTGCTCCCTGCCTCCGTGAGTTTGCCCAACAGGTAAAATCAATCAGGCACGATTATTCGAGGGGAATAGGACCTAAAACCATGCGGATCCCTCGATCCAAAGAAAATGCAACAATAATTAAAGACCATAATAATAATAATGAGAAAGTAATTGAAATCCCGCTAGAACTTCTTGAACATAAAAAGGGCTTTGCTGGACCCGTGGGGCCATGAATGCTTGTGTGAATTCTGCAGCCAGAACCAGCCCTCCTTCGGAGCTCCCCAAAGATGCTTGGTCCTCGGAGCGAATATATATGCGCGTGTATGAATAATATATATCTCTCTATAAAAATATATATATATAATTACTTAAACGGGTATGCGAGTCCAGATCCCGCCATCCCCTTCCAAGAGCATATTTTCCTCCCGTCTCATTTCAACACTTCAGTTTCATTTTTTTATTCCAAGTGTTGGGTTTTTTTCTTTCCTTTTTGTTTTTCCTTTGCTTTTTAATGATAAATCATGGGCTATTAAATCCTTGCCCGTGTAATCGCTGAGAAGGGAGGGGGGAGCTTTTGGAGAGAGCCCCCACCAGCCCACCCCGCTGCTGAGCATCTTTTACGAGCTCCTTTTCACTTCAGCTGAGGAGGGGTGCATTTATCTTATTTTCCTTTTCTAATGTCAATTTTAGGTCGTTTTTTGTCTTGAGCTGGGGACAAAGTGCTTTGCAAGAGCTGTTTTTCCAGGGCTCAGCACTTTTCCCACTCTTCCCCCTGGAAGAGGGAGGGGAGAGCGGGGACCCCGCAGCAGCGCAGCAGTTGGGGGATCTCTCCTACCCCCTCGGTGGGGTTTTGGGGGGCATAACTGAGGGACGGGACCGGGCATCCCCTGCTGCGAGCAGGCGGCTCTGGAGAGAAGTCCCTCTAAAGAAAGGGAAGGCGCTGCGGAGACAATGAGGGACTTCAGAGGAGGAGCTGCACCAGGAGCCTCCCAATTAGAGTCACTGTAATGAAATTAAAAGCCATTAGATCGTTCACCGTTGATGTCTACGACTTTCCTGGATGTCAAAGCAATTTGCTTAAACCTCCGGGACGGGACGGGGAGGCGGCGGCGGGGCGCTCTGCGTCTCGCTGTCGCCAGGGTCCGGCAGTCATTATCGCGACCGGGCGGCCCCCCGCCACCTTCCCCCGAGATTAACCCGGTACCGAGCAGGGCCCGCGTTTTATCTTGAATTTAGAGCGGTCCCCGACCTCCTCCTCTCCCGTCCCCTGCGGGGAACACACGCACACACTAAAATCCCTCAGCCCCCCACTTCTTGTCCCTTTGCTCCCACCAGCAGCACATTCAGGATGCCCACGGGTGTTTGAGGACCAGCTCCGCTTTCCCCGGGGGGGACACACAGCAGCACAGAGCAGGGCTGGAGTGGGGGGAGCAGCAGGGAATGAGCACCCCTTTCACAGCATCACCGGCCCTGATGGGCGGCTTGGTTGGGGTGGGCGATTCTGAAGTGATAGAAATCAGCCCTTGTGGCGGGGGGGTGGTGGGCGCTGAGAAGAGTGAAGGTATTGGGGAAGAGGGTGCCAGGACCGGAGGGCCTTTCTCCTCTTCTTCTTCCTCTCCCCGGGTAGCTCTGCTCTGTGCCCCCTCCATTCCCACAGGATGTTGTCTTCTTCTTCCCTTGTCCAGATCATCTTGAACTCCATGCACAAATACCAGCCCCGGCTCCACATCGTAAAAGCGGACGAGAATAACGGTTTCGGCTCCAAGAACACCGCCTTTTGCACCCATGTTTTCCCGGAGACTGCCTTCATCGCCGTCACCTCCTACCAAAACCACAAGGTGAGGGGCTGGGCCGGGCCTCGCACCAGCTACGCGTCCCTCTCCTTCCCTCCTCCTGCTGCCCCTTTTCCTTCCCTCCTTTCTCCTTTTTCCTCTCCCCCTTTTCTTTTCCCTTTTCCTTCTTTCCTTCTCCCTCCCTCTCTCCTTCTTCCTTTCCCTTTCTCTCATTCTTCTTTCCCTTTCTCCCCTTTTCTCCTTTCCCTTTCCCCACTCCTCCTTTCTCATCGCCTTCTTTTCCCTTTCCTCCTTTCTTCCTCCACCTCCTCTCCTTTCTCCCTTTCCCTTCTCCCCCTTCCCTCTCACCACTGCCTCATCCCACCCCCTCTGTTATTCCTGGCCGCACAAAGCATCCACAGACGGGGCTCAGGGCGACCCGGGGGGGAATTAGCTCAACAGGATGGGTTGCTCCAAGAGGAGCCGACCAACCGAGGAAGTTGCCTTTATCTCCCCCCCCGCCGCCAGTCCCAGCCTGGTGATGATGGGGGGGAGCCCGGCGCTCTCCCCCCGCAACCGGGGGCCGATAACGCTTCGGCCCTTGGCCCGGGGAAGGGCCAGGCCCCGGCCGGGGGCTGCTGATGGCAGCGGGGGGGCCCTGCAAGGAAAGGGAGGTTCTGACCCTGTGATCAGATCCCCGCCTGCCCGAGCAAAACAAAGCAGAACAAAACAGAATGTAGCTGAAATAAGGGTTTTCTTGGCTTGATTCCTCCTCGGGAGACCCTGATTCTCTTCTTCTGGGCTTCCCCATCCCTCGAGGAAGAAGGAGGAGGAGGAAGGCTCAGAGTGGGAGTTCTCAGCAGATGTATTTCACCAGCCGCCCCTCACTGCCCGTAGACCATCACTAGGGCAAAGCCCCGGGAAAAGCCAATTTTCCTATGGGGATAAAAAGGCAAATTCCTCCCTCAATCGCATACAAAGCAATTTCTACAAGCTTTTAGTTGTACTTACGGGCAGGTAGGATGGTTCCTCTGCACTTGACAGAATGAAATCATTGTTTTTCAAAAGGAGAACGGTCATTTAACACCCTGGCTAAATCCTACATGCTCTCCTGCAGATGCAAGAAGGAAGTTCCTAAACCTAGGCAAAATAACAGTGTTATCTCCGGCCATCAGTTGGCAAAGCAGTTGCAGAGAGCAGAGGCAGAGAGCTGGGGAAGAAAGAGTGTCTCACCGTAACTAAGGAGAAAAGAAAATACTTCCCTGCCCTTTAAAATAGGAGCTGTTGGCACGACCAGGACAAGCAAACTGAATCCAAACTGAGTCGCCGCCAAATTATGCCTTAAATTATAACTCCACTGTGGATGCTATAAAATCAAGTTTAACTTCTGCTTGATGGATTCGGAGAAAGAATATAATATTAATAGAACTGGGAGTTAATAAAACAGGACACACTGCTCGTTTTAAAGGCATTTCCCTCTGAGAAAACAGACCTGAATTTAACTGCTTTCCTTTGATGAAAAATAGGACTGGTTTATAGAGAAAGGAATTATCATGCAAATAAAAGCAAAGCAGAAACATCGAAGTACAGTAGTTTGGGAAAAGTGCCATATTAGGAGGAGCAGGGCTATTTGATTGTAAATCAACAACATCTGTTTGATAAGAAATGACATCTGTGTATCCGTCTCTGTCAAAACATACGCACTGACAAACGCATGAATCCCTACAGGCACACACGCTCGCATCCCACCAGACACATGCACCCACCACTACATACTTTACACACTCCCCTACACGTTTTACACACACTTACATCCCCCCTCCCCTCCCTAACACACGCATTCCTCCTCTTGCTGCACTGAATGGTTGGGGAAAACAAGTAAAGAGTGACTGTAGCCCCAAGATAAAGCCCAATTGAGAAAGATAGAGCCATAAAAAGAAACCAGGGAATGAGCTACCCTAAATGGCATCTCTCTCCAGGGAAGGGAATAAAATCTGTAGCTTGCCCCAGTGCAGATGGAGAGTAATAGTGGGGCTGAGGTGGTGTGTAGCTGATGTTGCAGATGCTGGCCGGGTGCAAGGGGTGACATCCTTGAGTGGCAAGTGGGTCTTTATCACAAGCGGACTCCCAAATTCAGCTTTCCCAGCTGAGATATTGCTTGGCAAAACATCTTCCCATGTTGCAATGCAGACCGTGTTTCCTGTTGCCATAAATGATGGTCACAGTCCCGCTGGTCTGTGTGTGCCTGTATTGAGCTCCCCAAGGGGGATCTGCCTGTCCATCCTGTCCATCTGCCTGTCCATCCTGTCCATCTCACCTCTCTTTGTCAAGGCACTACCTATTTTTTCCCATTTACAGCCAGCCCTCTCTCCCATCCATCACCTGTAGTGCATCCTTCATGCAAACTTTCCTATCTGCACTATCACACACAGCTTGTATTCGCCACCGCATTTTACACATTGCTTTATACACCCATATATTTTACACATATATATGCACACAAATTTGTGTGTTTTAGGTTTCAAGAGCTATGTTATAGGTGAACTATATTATTAATTGTATGACTGGCCCACAGTTTGAGCCTATGCTTACAGAGCTTAGAGAAATACCCGAGTTCAGATCCCTCAATTTATTTCAATAAGCACAGCTGCAATCTCAGTGTAGGACTTGTGCTTATTTCCCCTGATATTTTAGGCAGCCTGAAAAGATATTTAAGCACACTGGGATCACCCCCTCCCCAGCCTCACTGCCCAAAAGGAGGTTTAAGCCATGAAGAAAGTTTAGGTAAAGTTTTCAGTGTGGTTGTCAGCAGCTCGGTTGACCACCTCCCCCTTCTCTGCAACCTTGCAACCCCCCCGACCCCCCAAAATATTGAGGTGTTAAAATAGGTCACATGCACATTTCATTTCCTTGCCATTTACACAATGGGTGCTTGCAATCAGGTTGAGTCCCTAATATTAACTTTCCCCTGCAGTTAAGTCCTGTTTTGCTGTAGCTTAAATCATTGTGTTACTAGCTTGTATTTATTAGGTACTAGCTCAATGCTTAGGACCAGGAAATGAACCCTAATAGACAGAAATAATTAAGGTTCTGCCCTCATGAGGGTTCTTTCAAAAGCAAGAATTCACAACAATTATTCTCATTAATTTTTACAACCTACTTTCCCCCTTAGCTGGACTTGGGCTTTATATTGGTTTTCCCTCCTCAGGATATCCAGGTTTATGCCAATATTCCTTCCCCTGCCCCAAAGTTATTTAACATTCTTGGTAGCCCAAATTCCTTTAAGGAAACATAATCCCAGCTGGGATGTTATAGGCACCCAGAAATGCTATGTCCACTATAGCAAAACAGAAGACCAGGGAAGGATCGGGCTGAAGATTAATTGAATGCACTCTCAAATGCCAGTGGGAATATACAAATGTCCTGAGGGTGCTTTCTGAATGTGGAGGTTCATCCCATCCCAAGAAAGACTCCTGTGCTAAAAGAGCACTGTTAAGTTGGTGTCTGTCCTCTGAGCATGTGGTTTTTTGCCTCTATGTTGACGTATCTTGTAGGGCTTGGGATGCTTTGTCCTGAGAGCTCAGTTCTTGTCTTTGGTTGCAATTCCTTCACTTCTGTAAAGGTCACCAATGTAGCAGTCCGGCTGGCATTCCATGGAGTGCCTCTGTGCAGAGACTGGACCTTGTAAAGCGCTCTGAAGCAACCCTGCAGGGCTGTGCTCCCCGAACTCTCCCTGCCCAGCCTGGAGCCATTGGCCCTATGTCTTCCCATATCCATGGCAAGAAGGGGGAGCCCCTTTCCTTATTCAGGGCAGGCTTTTCTCCCAAGGTGGCTCCCCCAGGTGCTGAGAGGGGCAGGGCTCCCAAGAGTTAAGGGAGGTGGGACCATGCATCTTCTCTTCTTTGCCAGGACTGGTGGCTTCTGTGCATCCCTTGGTTGCTATAGGATTGCAGTGAGCTCTTCCCTCACTGGCCTTCTCCAGGACTCCTCACATCTCTACTTTTAAACGCTTAGTCCCCTTCCAGGCTTCAGTGGGAGGCTTAGTCTCAAGCTTCCTTCAAGACGTCTTGCGTCCTTCACAACCTGTGTCTGAACCAATCCTGTCTCCCTTTGCACCTTTGTCCTTAGTCTTGTCCCTGCCAGCTATGGGGCAGGGTTCTTGGCCAGCCCTGAGCCGCTGACCCCTTTTGGTCCTCAATCAAACTCCCTCCCAAGCTCTTCAAAGAAATCCTATCTCCCTCCAGCCTCATTCCTGCCTCTGACCCACCTCCTTCCCACCACCAATCCAGCACTGTGCAAGGTCTGTCTCTTCTCATTCTCTGTTCTTGTCTCCCAGTTCAGCCAACAGCCTCCTCAATGAGCTCCTCTGTCTCACACCAGTACCTTTAACCAGCCATTGGCTCTCAGTCCCTCCCATTTCCTTCACGGGCTTCTGGGTTCGTCATCTTCTTCCTGTTGTCAGCAACCCCTCCTTCCCCTGGCCTTTACCTTGGGCTCTGAGTCCCAGCTTCCCATGCAGCTCCTCCATTTGGCCCAGCCAGCTGTATGCAGTCTCAGCAGGCACCTTGTCTTCAGCTATTTCTTTCCTTCCCACCTCTCTGGTTTGGCTTCCTCCTCCACACTGACTTGGTTTCCACCTGGGGTATGTGAAAGTGCAGAAGAAAAAGGCTTTGTGCTTTTGAGCCTGAAGCCCTGCCATGTTGAGCAAGACCATGGTCACCTGCAGGGCAGGGACAACACGTTATCTCCACAACATGGGGAGGTCCGTGTGTGCTAAGCTTGAGGGTAAACACCTCAACCCCTCCATCACTAAATGAGGTGACCAAAATGGTGATTTTTTTGCCACCCATGTTCACAAGAAAAGAGTTCAGAAACTAAGGTTCCCCATCCCTTGCAGAACATGAAGCCCTTTTGTACAATGCCCAGCCTGTAAGACAGTTTCAGAAGTGACTCCAGGAAAACCTGAGATGTCAAGGTAGTGTCTTTTCTCTTAGCTGAAGTACTCCAAAGAAGTGGGACCAATTTGGTAGATAGCAATGTAAGTAAATAAAATAGACCTCAGAGCATATGCCTGGCATGGAATGTTTCGGTTTTGTAAAGAGTCTTCCCTTGATGTAACTAGATGCAAATTTTATCATGCTGGAGCTAAAGATGCCATTGGAAATGTCTCAGCAGAAGTGCTTTGTGGTCAGTTAGCCCAAAGAAAAGAGTGCAGAGGAGCGGTGCTGGGATTTCATTGGGAACTGTCGCTTCCTGTTAAAGTGAAGATGAACCCATGGGTCACACAAGCCCTGAAAAGCATCAGTCTAAGAAGCTTCAGCCTGGAAAGCTCTCGTCTCAGAAGGGTCTGCATCAGTGGTCAGAAGCGAGCTTTGCCATCAGATTCTTTGAGTAACAAATATATAGACGTAGCCCTATGGTTTTATTGAAGCAGTGCTATATAATTTAGCCCTGGGCACTCTGTCTTAATGACTTTGCAGGACGTTGTATTTTGGTTTATTTTTCATGATGTAATTGTCATTTGACTTTCTGACAGCTTTTTCTCCCCCCTCAATGAGTTATAGTCAATTAAACAGAGTTTCGCTATGGCAAAGCTGATCCAGAAGGAGGTTATTTCCACCCACTCGTTTTCTTTTCCACCTCTGAAATAGTTTGTAAGTCAGACAAAAACTGGCCAAACAAAATATCTTCCCCAGGCTGTTTTCTAAAGCAGGGATTCACCACCTCCTACTCTATTTTCTGTTTTGTTGTGTAGGGTTTTGTTAAACCTGGCATGGACTCTTCTGGCTTAGTGCTAGGGCTAATGCCTTGAGTTACCATCTAGGGAAACTTTGTTCAGAAAGCTTCTCCTAAAATCCATCTGAGGACCATCAAAATGCTGAGACCTAATTTAAAACCTTCTCTAGCTCCTGGTTTCTAGATGCCTTCAGTCTAGCAGATCTCTAATTTTAAGGAGGCTAAAGTTAGCTATGTTTCACTTGGAGGATTCTGCTATCGACACGTATGTTAACACTTTCGCTTATTAAGTGTATTCATGATGCAGATTAGGGAATTCTCTACTCATGAAGCAATGTATTGACAAGATTGAGGGTCCATATGAAATTTTGTCTGACATTTTGTGGCTGATATGGTCTACTGCGAGGTGTTCCTGCCCATGGGAAGGGGTTAGAACCAGATGATCTTAAGGTCCTTTCCAACCAAACCATTCTATGATTCTATGATATAAAGGCTTGATTCATCAGACACAGCATTCATCTAGGCCCTTAAATCAGGGGCTAGCATGTTGATGACTCCTTCTCCAGTGAATGGAGAGCACTGGTGACCTGTGAAGGCAATGCTGCCCACCTCAGAGCCCCAGTGCCCTCTGGCAGTCCCCATCTCCCACCACTTATTCCAGCAGGAACACTGAGAGACGAGGTTCCCAGTGCAGGCGCCTTGGTTAAAATGCCTTCGGTTAGATTGGGATGAATCTGGCCCTTTGTACATCTGTGTGCTGGTGCCAATGTTGTAAATCCTTGCTCAGTGAAGGACTTCACTTATGCAAGCAAATATTGCCATTGGGTTCTGTGAGGGAGGACAACTTGTACATTTAGCATGCTTCAGAATGCAAATTGCCTAGAAACAGTCAAAAACTTGAATAATGCCTATTATTCATTCCACGAGTGCCACCATCTCTATAGTGGAAAACAATAGGTAGTTCCTTTGCAAAATACTCAGCTGGTTGTCCAATTATTAAAGACTTTTAATTATTAAATATGCTTCCATTTTACTGCTAGGGAATGGCTCAAATGGCAAATTGGATCAAATAGAACAGTTGTTTACCCTTTTCTTTGAAATCTGAAATGTGTGACCCAAAGGAAAGTAGTGCAATGCCCTGTTTAGGTGCTAAATTAGGTCCTGATTTAATAGGAATGCCCATGGCAGCAAGCGTAGGGGTGACAGGGGTCTTTGTGTGAGTTTCGAGGTTGAATTAGGCAAAAATGGCAAGTGAACAAATAGCCTTTGGGAAAAAAACATGCTTTAAAACAAGAAAACAGCAAAATAATCTGGTTGTGCAGACAGCTGGCAGGGTTTGCTATTGACACTAGCTGAGCCAGGTTCCTCTCTTTGAATTTTGGCAAAGAGGAGGGCCCAGTTGTGTGTGCTTGACTTGGTGAACATGAACCTCTCTCTGTTCTCCCACCATTAATCTTGAGCTCTTTCCTTCCTGTTGGCCAACTTTCAATAGGAAGGAAAGATAGTGTTTCCATAAAATGCGGTGAGCACATGAAGTTCCTCCAATGGCAAACACAAGGTTCTCTCTCCGGGGCAAACGCAAGTGGTTTTCTCAACCCTTGGCTAAGGGGCTGGACTGCCAGGCAGTGATGGAGAAAGAGAAGAAGGGGAAATGTTGCCTCTTCTGCCTCAATATCAGGGCATTGCAGCTGGATCACATCTGATTCAGATTCAGTCCTGCTCTGCAAAGACCCCAAAGCATTTGCATCACATTTGACATCCAGAGAGGGTTTGTATGATATCACTAGGGCATTTGAGGGTGTTGTTGGTTCACAGTTACTATTGGCTTAAATGACAAACCCTGGCTTGGGAAAACCTACTCACCTAAGCCCTCAGAAGGGGTGTGTGAAGGAGAGGACAGCGCTTCAGTTGCTTTGGATAAGAGTATGTTCTCTAGCATACTTAAATACTATAAGAGGATCAAAGTTAGGAGTCTGAGGGGGATTAATCCCAGCGAGCTTTAGATGCTGAAGGCAGCCAACCAAATGAGCCAGCTAGTCCCTGTTAATTCCTTCTAGAATGAATGGAGAGACTAATATTCTTCCAACACATGATGGTAAGAGATGGAGCTGTCCTCCAGGTAAATTTGGAAATTGGTCCATGCATTGCTTACAGGTGTGGGGCTGGTTGTGGAGGGATGTCACATGTGGATCACCTGCAGTACATTTAGCTGGTCTGAAATGCATAAAGGGTGAGCCTCAGCAGCCTGACTAGCGGGATACAGGGTTAGAGAGGTAAGGTTTTGGTCATGGCTGTACACTGATGAGAAAATACTGGTGTTGGTGGGATTTGTTCAGGCAATATGACTTTCATCCCTGGTCTTGCAGTCAGCACAGCCTTTTCTGTCCCAACGGCAAAAAGAAAGTAACTCTAAGAAAGCAGATTTTCTCCAGAGAGAAATCTGTGTGTGTGTTAGTTATGGGACAAGCCTAAGCGAAGCGAGAGGTTGTTGACAGGAGATATTTTTCCAGTGGAGCGATGTAGAGGAAGGCCCATCTGGAGTGGTCAGTGCTTGAGCTGGAGGATAACTTGAGCTCCTGAAAGCTGTGTTTTCTACCACATCCCTATTGGCTTGGGTTTAACAAACAATATCCCCTCTCTCCCAGGCCATGCCTTGGACTTGTGATGAACCCGTTGCATTTCCTCCCTTTCAGATCACCCAGTTAAAGATTGAGAACAACCCCTTTGCAAAAGGCTTCCGCGGCAGCGACGACATGGAGCTCCACAGGATGTCCAGGATGCAGAGGTAACTCGTGCCTCTGACATGGGGACCTGCTCAGGATTATGGTAGCTGCCTGTGCTTTGCTTTGCATGTCGCCTTTGGCTTGAGCTAAGCCAGGACTTAGTGGCAGTCCCTTCTCTGGCATCTACATGTGTGTTTCACTTCAAGCTCTTGAAATACCATCAGGCCAAAATCCAGGACTCCCACTCTGAGATGAATGCTTTAACTCCTGGGTTACACAGGCAGGATCTCACCTGTGGTTTGTTCTCTTGGCCATAGGGATCTTGTACTCCTTTCTGACTTGTTCCCATCCAGAACAACCTCTAGCTTTGGGCTAAGCAGAAGTCTCTGAGGCTGTGTGTGCGCCTAAACCTGTTTAAAACAAGAGACTTGCTAGCTCTGAGAAGCTCTGGTCACCAGGCTACTGCAGAAGAGCTGTGGGGTATTTCTTTCCCCAGGTGGCAGTGCTTTAGAGATAAAGCTCATAGCCTTGTTCTGGGAGCAGGTTTGTTAAAGATGCTCCAGATGCCTCTGTAGATCTTAGTGCAGAGACCTGTGTTGTGCTGGTTTCTGGCTTTCAGAGGGTCTTTGGCAGGAGGGGAGTGTTTGTGTGGTCAATTCTGGAAATGCGGAGGAGGAGTGCAGATATGATGGTTTCAGGTTGAAGAAGGAAGGCATTAGAAATTTTGGGGTGTCCAGAGCCAGGTGGCTGAAGAGACCTCTCTGAATGTCAGTTTTGGATGTAAGTACTTAAGCTGAAAATCAAGCCTAAATCCTGTTTAAAGTGCTTTTCTGAATGTCAGGGCCCGCCGATAATTAACTTCATGCCTTTCATTTCACTTGGAACTTCGTCCATGTGTCAAGCTGCTTTCTGGTGCAAATGTTTTGCAGGAACAGCGCCATACCCATGATTATACCTAAGACAGAAGGAGATGCTCAATATAGCATTTTCCATTCAGGAGGGCAGAAGTGACTCAGATCCCTTATTCTCCAGGACCAGTAGAGCTGGCTTTCAGTGGAGGGTTATAGAGACCTGTGCTGTGACCTTCTGTTGGGAGGGCTTTCTCCACCACCCACCTAGGAGCTGGCTGTAGGTGGTTTTTGAGGGCTGGAGTAGAGATGCTGGTGTGGATGCAGGAGTCTTTTCTGGTTGCCATAGATGGTGACCTGAGCATGGCTCTCTTTAGCCGTGCATATCATGCTGGTGGGCAACAAATAATGCCTGAAGTCCTGTGAGCACTTAGACCTGTTGCCCTACTCAAATGAGCAGATGTGCTCCTGTGTACAAATATTTTCAGGCTCAGACACAGAAAATCCAATATATGTAAAATATATATATCATATTTTTTACATATATATGTATATAAAATGTATATATGCAACAGTTATTCTTCTCCATCTAAATAATCTCTGTGGTCTTCTGAATGTGCCCTGTGTTCCCTACCTGCCCTTTCCAAAGACAGCAAACGTCTTGGCATAATAGGTCAATATTTCTTTATTTATGGGTGTACTACCACTTGAAACAGTTTTTCCCCCTCCCTTCCCTCCTGTACCAGCCTCCCAACCTCTACTGGAACTTGAGTACCGATGTCCCCCACATATTTTTGCTGCTAAACTACCCTTTCATTATGGTCAATGGAAAGATTTGAAGGTTCACATTCATGGTGGGATTTTTTTGGAGTGGGAGGGAGGAGGTAAAACAGTAAAGACTATTAGAAGGGCTTCATGCCATATGAAGAGCATGGCATCTAGCCATGCTGAGCTTGTGCTAAAAATTGCTTGGCATTTTTATGTGGGCCTGCGGTCATAGTTGATGATACAGTGAACAGAAACACTTGGAATCCATCAACACACCCACTCAGACCTGGCAGGGTTGGAAGGGTTAAAATCCACAGCGTTGACTTTGCAGGATGATTTCTGATGCTCATTTCCTTAATAACTTATCCTCTGTACCGATAGCATAGAAATGACTGTGTAGCTTTACAAAGATGTCTTTTTTTTAAGGGAGAGCAGGATAAGATTATTATAGTGAAATAAAGACCTATTCAAGGTTGGAAATATGTGCTCGCCTTTGTGCCTTTTTATGTATATCTGAATATATGCAAAATTATATATAAAAATATAGGAAAACGTACATAAATCATATATATATAAAATCTGTATGTAAGATAAAGGGCCATTCAAGGTTGAGTATGCTAGAGAAGTATGACCTACCGTTGTGGTTTATATAGGTTTAACAGACAAATATATATTAAAATATAATT
>WYDI02031123.1:0-30357 GCA_009867235.2 Psittacus erithacus | reverse complement strand
ATATACGTTAAAATATATTTTAATATATTAATGTATATGTGTGTGCCTATGTATTGACTTTGTTTCCCAGTGATGTACCCACTCCCCACCTGGCAGGTACAAGGAAGCCTGTCTTGGCTTCAGAAGAGCGATGCCTATTTATGCCCTTGGAGAATAGGGTGGGCTGTATTTATAGTGCTGCTTCTCCCCTGTAGGAAAAAAACATAGCTGGAAAAAGCACTTCTTACAACAGCTTTTTGTACTGAAAACTAGTGACCTGATATAAATTAGGTCACTGATCATCTCATTAAGGGGCATAGCCATGGAGGGAATGAATTTTGCATGCTCCGTGTTTTCTTTATTTAAACCTCCATGTTTTTTTTATTTAAATCTCAAATGTTTCTTAATTCCCTGCATAGGGCTATTGCAGAGGGGCATCTCCCAGCTAAAACCAGCCCTGGCAGAAGCAAACCTCAGCAGACAAAGCGCTGACCCAGCCAGGTGTATGAGCTGGCTTGTGGCATCTCATTTTTGGAGAGGATTTGCCCCAGCTATAGCCAAAGCGTATCCCTACACTTGAACACCTTGAAGCAGCCTTAGAGGCATGAGCCCTGGTTAAGATGCGCTCCCAGCACTAAACCTTTAGATCCTAATGTGTTTTGTGGGGTTTGGATTGGGTGGGAGTAGGCGTGTGGTGGTTGAAGATGCTGCCTAGAAGCTGTGCCTCCAGGCTGAGCTGGTGTCTGGGCTCCTTCTGAGTTAAGCAAAGATGGGAGCTTCCAGAGAGCAAAGCTGCTTTCTTTTGAGACCTCACTCCATGGATGGGAGGGTGGGTGGAGAGCCCTCCCTTTGCTTTCTCACCTGCAGAGCCTGAACAAGTTGCTTAAAGTAGATAGCTGCCTTTTAAATAGCTAAAATTACATGAGATGAAGTCCATCTTGAATTGCCATGTGGCCAGACCTGGTGGTCTCCTTGCACCTTTAGCTGTCAGACAATGGGAGGGAAATCAATTTGCTGCACAGCTCAAAGCAGTTCTTACAGTGGGGTAGAGTAGAAGTAGGTTTAGGTGCTGGTGAAGAGTTGGCCTGATGGTTCATCCATTGAATACCTACCTCTGGCAAGAAGTAGGGACTTAGAGGAAAGAAGGTGAAGCGGAGAAAAAAGACAACTTCCAGTGCCAAGTGTGAGCTCAGAGCATGGTCTCAGGTGCCTTGTTGAGGACTCTCCCTCCATCTCTGCCTGCTTCTGTGCACTCTGGCTATCTGGGTAGATGTCTTTGGAAGTCCATTTCTCTCCATGGTTTTCTCCTTCACAAAGTCTCTGTATTGGCTTTTCTCTTCTGTTTCCCAGAAGAAAAGCTAGTAAGTCTGTCCAGGTAGAAAACTCAATTCAGCGGCAATATTAAGCCTTTCAGCAGCAGATGATTTCATTCAAAAAGAATAGCCATGAGTTCCAAAGGAGATCCAAATTCCAGTGAACACTGATTTCTGATACATATTGATTTTCTTCCTGCTGTCTTTCTTTCCTGAGACACATGGGGCCCCTTTAGCAGGTGGGAGAACAGGGTTTTTAGTTTCTGAGCATGAGATAACGTTTGTGATTTTCTTGGTTAATTAAAGAAGAAAAAAAGAGAACACACTAGAGGAAAATGTGTAGAGGGGTGCGAGTTACATGGCATCTGTGTCCTGTGCTCATGCTGCAATTGAAAACATAAAGCAGGTAAAATGATGTTGTTGTGACACTGGGAATTTTAGGCAAAGTATTCCTTTTAGATCTCTGTGAAAATTCCTTTTGCCTCCGCTTAGAACTTCTGCTGTGCCAAAGGGAATTTGGTGTGGATAGCAAGAGCAAAACACACAGCAGAAATCCTCAGAGGGTGAAGCTGATGCAGAGAAACGATGAGATCTGCATTGCAGATGCTAGTGTGGGACTTTGCCCTTAAAATGCCCCATGTCAATGCAACTGTACTAATGAACCATAGCTATTGAGTGACCTGGAGAGTTGCATGCAAGTTGTAGCTTAAATCTGCGACTGTCAAAACACAGTGGGGGAGAAGTGTTTGCGGGTCTGGAGCTAAAGCGTGGTAGAAGAGTAATACTGTTAGATCATTTAACCAAGTTTTGTTCATCATCTGCAACTCCCATTGTCTTCAGCAGTTATTACGGGTGCTGAAGAGCTGCTGAAAGTCTCAGGTCACTGTTACTGTTTGTTCAAATTAATGCCATTAGTCTTTGAAGCTTCTCATTGGGAAAGCTTTCGAAAGGGAAGATGGTTATGTGAAAGGGTGGATCTTGGCTCCCTTGAAGGGTATCTTGAAACCTTTCGAAGGGTGACTGAGACCCAGAACTATGCACTGGACAAAGAAGAGTGGCACTGTAGTTCATTCGATGTTATGTACCCTGCTAACATCGTGTTTGACTGATAGGTCTGTTTGATGCAAGTAGGTCTCAGTCCACTGCAAAAGACCTTTCTCTTCTTGAGTCTTCTCACTGCATCTTTACATTCACGATCACTTCCCATGTTCTGCTCTGAAATCTCCCAAGAGCCACATGCTGTCTGAAACATTTTCGGTGTGAGAATTGGAGTTATAACATCTGTTAGAGAGATGATGCTTTCCTCCAGAAATGTCCCCAAGGAAACTTTCCTGGTTAAAGCCCCAGTGGAAACTGTAGTCTTGAATTATATTCTATAGAATTTGATGGAATTCAGACGAAATCCAAAATAAGGCTCTACAGGCTTCACTGGAGGGTATCCACAGCTCTTTTAAAGGGAGAAAATCAACTCAAGAAACACAGGGTAGCTGCAGTTTCCTCCATTGCCTCTTCTTTGTTGGATCTGCCCAGAAGGACCTCATCTGCAGAAGCCTGGCACAGCATGAAGGGATGATGATGCTGTCTCTGCTGGCCAACATCCATTCTCCGGCTCCTCTTATACTTGTCTTAGTCCAACATGAACAGTGGCATTTGTCTGCAGGAATCCAGCTTTTTATCTGCCTGATAATGATAGCTCTATATCTCTAGCTGGTTCTTTTCACGGCTGTTTCTTGGGTTTGTTACAGCAATCTCTTCAGGCTGCACTGCTCAGATGAAGCACTGGTTGTTAACTTACCATGCATGCACCCAAAGCAGGGTTATTGGATCCCTTCACATTCTGGCAAAGAAAGCCAGGACATTTGATACGGTGGTGGAGAATGCTGCAGTAAACATCCTGCCATATTTGTCAATGAGCACTTTGACTTGATGTCCAGTCTAAGGTATTATTTTCTGTGGGCAGTCCCCATGCAAAGAGAGCTCATTTTTGATCTGAGGGTAAGGCTGAAGGGAGTACTCAGTAGTTTCTGTCCTACCAAGTCCTTTCCTGCTGTAGATTTTATCCACTTCAAACTCTCCAGTACAAACTCTCTCAAGTGCCTCATAAGAATAGTTTGATTTTATTTCAGTATGCTGGAAATAAGCATTTTAGAATGCACTTGACAATTGACAATTATCTTCTGGTTTGTTTCTTTTTCCTGGGTGATGGTATACTTATTACAGCTACATTTTTTCTTCCTCTTTCTCTGTCTGCTATGGCTGGCTTCCATTTCTCTCCTACTCTCAAGTCTCAGCAGGAAGGACAGCAATTGGTGGCCTGGGAAATATAAACCCAAACGCCTTTGAGTTATATTTGCACATCTGGAATTGGAGTCTGATTCTGCACCCCTTTATCCACAGGTGCTGGGTGTGTGAAAGGGGACAGGACTTCTAGGACAGCAAACATTTGTCCTTTTGTAGTGAGTGACCGAGGAAAAGTTAATTTTAAGGAGATTTCTCCTGGCAATTTGAAAAGAGTGGAGGGAATTGCTGCAATTGGCCACAGATTGATCAGATTTTAGATTAGGAATTGCCATTGTAGCCAAGATCTAGACAGTGCCCAGCTCGGGGGCTTCAGAGGATGCAGCAACTAACCATGGGTTAATCCTCTTCCATATCATGCCTCATCTTGACCTCGAACAAATATCAGTATGCTCCCTGGGACCTGGCATTTAATAAGTCTTTTGGAGTCTTGTTACCATGAGCTGCAGCAGCTCTGGAAAGCCTTGGCATATAATGCTTTGTTGCAGAAATATCAGAAGCATCTTCTATGATAGTTTGCTTAGGGTCAGTAGGGGTTGGATGCCTCAGTGCAGAAGCTTCTGATTATAAACTGTGGATCTTCAAAGAGATTTTGAATGAGTTTTTTGTCTGGCAGCTGCATTTACTGTGCATTGGCTTGGTGCATTAGGAAACTTCGAGTCTGACATGAAAAGACATTGACAATTCTTACTGTTTTACAGCACAGTGATAAGCAAGAAAGTCGACTGGATGTCACTCTGTGCAGGTCTATGTTTATACTTTTTCATAGTTTTTATCAGTTTGCAGGGGCCAGCAAGGTTTCCAGTTCTGAGATTACAAAACCTTGAATTTACTCCTTTGATTTCTCTGCTAAATATGAATTTGTGGCATAAGTGATCATAAGGAGCTCTTGAGTGCATCGTGGTGACAGCGTTATTTGCCCAGGGGGAAGATGTCATGAGGGAAAATGAGGCAGAGGTCACTAATTCCACCTGGCAGAGGTCTGATTTGGGTGTAAGTGCTAGGGAAACACAGGAAAGATTAATTTGTAAGACCTGATCTGCAGGGTCAGGGTTATTTGATGAACTCTAAAGAGGAATGTGTGTGTTTGTAGGAAATGGTTTTGCAGAGCCAATGTCCAATTCTACAGGTCTGGGAAACATGTGGCCAGGTGGAAGTTGAGACCTGAGTCTGAGTTTCATACTGAATGCCTTTTCTATAGACTTGGACCTCATCCCTGATTTCTTCCTCCAAGGTTTAATGAAAATCCAAGTTATATTCTCTCCTGGTGGCCCTTCAGCTGGAAGCCTGATGGTGCAGAGACTGCACAGCACCTTGCGCAATGTGTCTCCCCCCTTCCTTCCCGTCCCCTTCTGCTATTGTAATACACCAACTACTATTCATCATTAGCCTCCAACAGACTTTAAATAGACCAGCGACAGTTTCCTTCCCTGTAAATTCTTTCCCCCAACCAATTTCTTCTAATTTTACAATTTCTAATGCAAAAAAGAAATTATGGCCCATTAACACCCCTATGTAAAACTGACATTCTGGCCCAGTCTTTTGCTGTGTGGACAATTTCCTATATTGCCCGTGTAAATCCAGCTTTAGCCTTTCTTATTTTCCCTCCTTCCTACTTGGCTACAGTTCTTTGAGACAGCAAAATTTCTGGACACAACGGTCATTTTTGTGCTGGTGGTGAACAAAACCTTTCATTCCATTAAACTGGCTCAGGATTACAACCAGCTATTTTGGGAATAGTGACTTTTAGGCGCTGCAAAAGAGAAGCACCCCAAAACATTTTAAAAGACAGAAGGACAAACTCAAATGGTTTGTTCAGTCCATATAGAGTGGGCTTAGGAAACAGTATAAATGTTTCAGGATGATATAAGGGGGCCTGTAAGGATGCTGGGAAAGGACTCATCATCAGGGACTGTAGTAATAGGACAAGGGGTAACGGGTTCAAACTTAAACAGAGGAAGTTTAGTTTGGATATAAGGAAGAAGTTCTTTACTGTGAGGGTGGTGAGGCAGTGGAATGGGCTGCCCAGGGAAGTTGTGAATGCTCCATCCCTGGTGGTGTTCAAGGCCAGGTTGGACAGAGCCTTGGGTGCCATGGTTTAGTGTGAGGTGTCCCTGCCCATGGCAGGAGGGTCGGAACTGGATGATCTTAAGGTCCTTTCCAGCCCTAACTGTTCTATGATTCTATGATGTTGCTTTACAAGGTACCAAAGATACCTCTTTATTAGAGCTCCTATAAGGAAGGAACAGGTAGGAATACAGAGATAACTGCCTTTGTGTACAGAAAAATAGCAAGCTGAAAGAGAATATTTGAGCTATTTGGGTCAAAAATACTTTCCTTCCTCTCCCTCCTCAAATAGTAGATTTTTTTGGCAAAAATAGCACCCAACATGTTTTGACTGAAATGGAAATATTTCAGTCTGGAGAGAAGTCATTGCGATACCTCCTGGGAACTGCTGTTTGGAAACTTGGTGTCTCCAACCTGTTCTCTCTCCAGTGTGACTCTCTGCTCCCACTGTGGCTCCTGCAGAGCACCACAGTTCTCTAATGGCTATGGAGGTTGTTGTGTCCCCTGGGAAACGCAGCCTGAAAGGTATTTGATTCCCAGTGCACAATGGGAGTGTGGGATCCTGACATCACCTATACTGGCACTCAGGGTGAAAATATTGCTGTTTCAGGCATACAGCTTGTTTATGGAAAGGAAACTTTTCTTATCAAGGAAAAGCAATCAGGTTGCTGGTTTTTCACCCATCTCAGCTCAGAGAAAGTGTTGATTTAGCTGAGAAGTATCTAGGATGAGGAAGGCTTCTTACTGTTCGTGTTGCGCTTCACACAGCGAGGGTCTGACATCGATGGGGTCCCTGTAAGCTACTGTGAGAATTTACTGTAAGAAACCCCCATGCAGACCTAATCCCACATCCCAAAGAGACATCCAATTCTTCCCCCACTGAAGCAGGGAGAAACTGTGAAAACAACCATTTCTATATCCTCCAGAAAAACCACTGAGAACATGGTGTGGCATTATGTCGTGGTATGTTCCTCTTTCTCTTCCACTGTAGCTCAGAGGTACCCACTGAAAGTAATAATAAGGCTCTGTTGTTTCTTGGGGCATTTGGTGTTGGTGATGTTGGAGCTGAGGAAGAAGGAATCAGTCAATCCATGCAGCAGCATGGGAGGAGAGATGAGGGCAAGGTCCATGTATTATCTCCCTGTGGATTGTACCCTTGGAAAGGAAACATGGTGGAGATGCAGCTTTGAGGTGTCGTGCTGGTATTATTTCCATGAGCATTGCTGTGTGAAAGAGCAGGCAGCTCAAGAACATGACATGGTAGGACTGGGAAATCCCCTAGAACCTAGAAGGTTTGAGGGTCATAGGAGTTTTGAAGGCTACAGCTATTGACCTTCCTGAAAAGCCACCAAAGCTGCCCTCCAGCAGCAAGAGCTCCTAGGGTGGAAATGCTAGTGTGGAGTGTCCAGAGGCAAAGAGGTCCTTTGAAGCTCACCACATACCCTGGCATCCATCACTGTCTTGTGTATCTGAGGGATAAGTCTGCTTCCTCCCAGTCCATCTCTTTCTTGTTCTTGTGCACAGTCTGGCTTTCAGGAGAAAAAGATGCCTTTTCAGCCTGTCCAAGTGGGTGGAAAGCCATGCTCCTGTGGGGAGGAGCTGCTGTGCTTCCAGGGGAAGAAACCCCACCTTTGGAATAGGCTCTCTTTGGCAAGCCACCAGTGCCTGGGGTTTGGAAAGCTGTGGTGGCACAAGGAGAGAGACATTTATTTGGGTTTGAGCTCCCGGGTGAGTTTCCCCTCCATTAGAACCCTATTGCTGATGTTTCTGGCAGCCACCACAGCAGTGGTTTGGATGGAAGCTCTGTGCTGTTGACCAGGTTTATGTAAATGCTATTGTTAAACTTTGTAAGTAAGTTCTGAGTTGCTACAGTGATAGGTCCTCTCTGAAGGGTTTGATTGGAGATTCAGGGCTCCTTCTTCACATGGAAGGTGAGCCTGCTGGTGGGATTTAAGGATCTGTCCTTGCTCCAGCAGAATGATTTTGGGCAGATGAGTAGGGTACTTCAAAGCCAGCTTGGTTCGATTGTTATAGCCTTGAAGAAGAAAGTTTGCATTGGAATCTTGGCTCTGGGACATGGCTGCTGTAGGCCTGGTGGTACTTTGTGAGGTGCTGCTGTACTACCCGGTCTTTAGGCATTTGAGCTAACGCTTGGGTCCAGGGAGCTCCCAGCAGTCGTGAAGGCAGCTCAGGAGAAGGCTTGCACCTTAGTTGAAGGCTCTGAGACCTTTCCAAGCTTCATTTCTCTCTCCTGCAGAGCAAGAATAATCTTGTCTGGCCACATTTCTGATGTGCTTGGAGAAATGTCTCCAAAACACACTATAGGGTCTTGCAAGACAGGGGAGTTCCAGCCAGTGTTGGCAAAGCATCCCTGCTTCAAACCAGATTTCGGAGCAAGGGAATGAACCAGACTTTCCATTAGTGCTCCCCCTCTCAGCCTGGCTCCACGGAGGTGTGTGGCTCTGGTGTGCAGCAGGACTTGGTGATTTATTTCTTTCTCTTTCCTAAGTGCTCTGAAGTGGAGCTTGTCCTCTGGTCCAGGGATCCCCCATCCAGGACAACCAGACTGGCAGACTCTGGGGAAATAAATGGGGACAAATACCATAAGGGCGAAAAAGTAAACTTAGATATTTAATCCATCTCCAAGACAGCTTGGCAGAAATGAGGTTTTTATGTGCATGTGTACGCATCCACATATATGATACAAAAAGTAAGTATTTTATAAATGCTACTAGAACATGTAAATATAAATCTTGTGTATTTTGCTGTAACTGCATATATCTGTTGTATGTAGGGATGTAAAAGAACAATTGTGGTGGAAGAGCCACAGATCTAAAGGGAAAGATACTAAAAGGAAAGTGAAATAGAAGAGTGTTGCATGGATGAAGTGTGACTGGGCTGCAGTCTCCTGGGAGGGACGTCTCTGCCTGAAAGTCTGAACAAACATCATGACACTAATGTGCTGCCTTTATTTGTTAATCCACTGAGCTATTTATCAATTGACTTTCTGATATTTTGTTTGTTTCTTTGCTTTTAGTAAAGAGTACCCGGTTGTTCCCAGGAGCACAGTGAGACAAAAAGTGTCCTCGAATCACAGCCCCTTCAGTGGTGAGACCAGGGTCCTTTCTGCCTCCTCCAATCTGGGCTCCCAGTACCAGTGCGAGAATGGGGTGTCGAGCACCTCCCAGGACCTGCTCCCGCCTGCCAACCCCTACCCGATCTCCCAGGAGCACAGCCAGATCTACCACTGCACCAAGAGAAAAGGTCAGACTTTGGCTGCTTCCCAGCCGGTACTTTCCTCTTCCTAACATGACTCTCAGCGTTGTTTTCTCATGTTTCCTCTTGCCCGCAGGCTGGAGAGCCCCAGCCTGCTTTATGGTGACACATGAGGATGAACAAGGGATGAGGGTTGTGCAGGTCCCCCAGGTTGAGCTGGGAAACTCCTCTCACCATAGCCTAAAGCCCTGTCTGTGCTGTTGGGCTAGGAGTGAGCTGTTTGGAGGGGTGGCAGTGCCTTTCACCCACATTGAATCCACATTCAGTAAGATAGCCGGTGTCGGAGATAAAGATGACTTATCTGCCTCCACAGCCCCTCAGACAGGGTTAATCTCCAAGGGGAGATACCTTGACAGCTTGGCTTTTGCACAGTTTTCAACTGAGAGTCTCACAGTTGGGAGACAGTTGTCTGTAGAAAACAATTCCACTTAAATGCTCAGTCTAATGAACGGTGCATGGGATTGACAATCATGATATCCATGTTCGTTCCTCTCTGGTGCGACTGACCTGCTTTGACAGAGCTTGAGGGATTAAACTGTGAGGGCTTCACACTGACTGCTCAGCTCATCCTGGCGTGAAGAGCCCCATGCTATCCATAGGATAATTGTCCTCATGTAGGAGCGAGCAGTCTGTGGTCTCTTCTTTCCTCTCCTAAAGTAATGGGAATGCTTGGATGCAAACACACTTGCAGGACTGAGATAGCAAAAGCCTTAGATCAGCCCTACCCCAACCACTCAGAACAATATAGGGAGTTTCCAAGGCTGAATGCAACCCTATGGGGTGGGCAGGAGTTGGCTACAACCTATCCTAGTTCCCCTTTCTCAGGATTTAGTCTACATGGCAAGGGAAAAGCTAGCAGGAGTCAGCATGCACTGTGGCATTTGAATGCACCAGGAATTTCTCCAGCCTGGAAGCCTGTCCCCACAGCAGATCCCTTCCTGCTTCCCTGCAGGTCCTATCAGTCAGCCACATGTCATTATTTTTAGTAACATAACCCCTGGGGCACTGGGATGTGCAGTGTAGACACACAGGCTAAGGTAGCGGATGCCGGGAAGTGCTGGCAGATGAGGTAGGAGGGCAGTGGAATTCTCTCTCCCATCCTTGGTGAATCCTGTGGATGTTGTAACGTGTCTGTTGCATACAAATATAAATGCAAAAAAGTTGAGAAATCTTAATATTTTCCTGAGATGGAGCTAAACAGTGATGAATGGAGGCCTCATTTTCTGACCTCTCCAGCTGACCAGGTGACCCATGTGCTCCCATGGAGTATAGGCAAAGCCATGGTTGGAAATGGTGATGCTAGACATCACCATTTTGTTTGGTGGGGAAGAAAGAGTTGCAGTGGCTTCCCAGTGCCCCTAAGGCCAGAGATGGGGTGTGTAGCCCTTGCTGAGGTGCTTTGACACAACTGGGTTGCTGCAATGCCCCATTGCTGGTAATGGAAAGGCTGATCCCATTCACCCATGGTGTCCCCCAGCCTGTGATCCATCCTTGGTGCTCCTTTGCCCTGGGAGCTGAGTTTTCCCAGCTCCTCTTCCCCTCTGCAAAACCTAACCAAAACAAGCTGGCCCAAATGACAACAAACCCTTTGGACAATCTCTGACTGCTGCATGTCCCCACACCGCAAAGCAATTCATCATTCCCCTCCGCATTGTAATGTGATAAGGAATCAACAGAGGTTTCCTTCCAGTTTTGGGATTCCCGCTAAGTGGTGTCTCCATGGGTGGTTTCCCTCAATCCCCCAATTATCTCACTTCCTCTTATTGTCACAAAAGAGACGACTATCTGCCCTGTAAGAAGCTCTCCGGCCCCTTTTGGCCTGCGTGGCCCTTGCGAAAGTGCATCAGAACTGGCAAAGGGATTCCTTGTCTGTATGGCCGATGGCCCCTCATTATCTCTCCGATGGCTTGAGTGGCACAAGCAGTTAAGGGCCTTTTATCAAAGCCGCCAAATGCTTTAATCAAAGAGAAGCAGTGTCCTGTCCGATACCACCAGCTTCTTCCGTGAAGCTGGATGTCTCAGGAGCCTGAGTCTGCTTTCCCCTCTGTGCTTTTTTCCCCCCTTCCCATGCATCAAGCAAATCGAAACCAGCCACTCGGGCTTAAAGAAAAGAAACACAAAGTTAATGGGAAACAGAGAGCCAACATAAGCTGCCAAGCAGCTCTTTGCAAAGTGAAATTAATTAAAAAAGGAGGAAAAAAGAGAAGTCACTAGAGATGAGAAATTCCGCGCAGATAAATCAGATCATGATCCAACCTATCCTCTCAAACTCAGACTGAGCGGGGCACTTCTAGCATTGAGCGAGGGTCTTTATTGAACTTGGGGAAAATAACCTTGCCTATAATATTCCCCTTTTTCTTCCTTTTCCAGCCTCTCCTTCCTAAGTATAACATCAAGTTTTCCTTCACAGTTCTCGTGCATTCCTACTTTTCTGCATAGCTTTCAACAAGCATCACCATCTAAGAAAACATGAAAACAGGAGTATGTTCACTCTTAACGCACCTCTGTCTGTTTTCTGGACTAGAAGCTTTATTGATTGCATTGGATCATCAAGTCCCCAGATGCTGACTCCTCTTCAGTGAGTTTAGGATTTATCTCAAATGGCTTATTTCCTTTTTGCAAGGCTGTAGGAATGGAGAAGTGCTTGCAGGGGCAGAGGGCAATTCAGCTGGATTTGAGACCAGCTGGTGTCTGTATCTGCTGTAGCAAATACCATTTCCAAGGCAGTGCCTCAGATGCGGCTCCTTCCAGCTTTGGCATCTCATGATGTTTCTCTATATCCTATTCAATCAGGAGGTCAAGTCTTGGTTTTGGCTCAGTTAAGAATAGGTCTTTATTCAAGCAACTTGAAGGCACCTTTTTCAACTTCTGCTTCCTTGGTGACCTAAGACAAAGCTTTAGCTCTGTGGTTGACAGTGTTGTTCTTAGCTGTCAAGTGAAGATGGATTCACTGTGGAAATCTGATACGGAGTTACATTAGGGGAGAGAAGCAGGATTGCGAGGAGACGTTATCTCTGAAGGCTCCTCTGTATCAGGGAGGTGATGCTCTTCTGGGTTAGGAAGGAAGGAAGGACACATCCCAGAGCTCTGAATCTGCAATTCCTGCTGCCCAGGTGGGAGTGAGGTGTTGCAGCATTGGGAATAACCCCAGCATGGTGCAATGGGAGAGCTGCTCCAGACACCTTCTGAACATGCTGGATCCTGGGGAATGGAGGTCCTCAAGGCAAGAATAATCCTGCATTGTATCCCAGCTCCACACTGAGATTTCTCATGACATTTCGCAAGGTTGCTGGTCTTGAGAGGGTGGATTAACTCCAGTTCTGTATCGTGCCAAGGAGTGGTCCCAGTTCTTGATGTGGATTTTTAGGCTGCAACAAAGACCAGTTAGAGGTTTGCTTTTTTTCCTAGTTGCTCTCTACCTCTCCCTCTCTCATTGTTGTGCTTGGAGAAGCCCAAAAGCACTTACCAGCAGGCAGCTTGCTTTTCTGTCTTTCATTTTAGCTTCACGTCCCAATTAAGGCATTTGGGCTTGTTTTCCCTTGTGTTATCCGCTCCCTCAGATTTCCTGTGAACTAAAAAGCCATCCCTCTAAACCTCTGCTCCCTCCCAGCCTTACACAATCTCAACCACTTGGCAGACTTTTGGGATGCTTGTGATGCTGAACAGGAGGCGACTGGATCAGCCTCTCCCTGGGGAGGTTATAAAAGTTGTCATGTTGGCGCTTCTCTTGAGGGAGAAGAGGGACATGGCAGAACCCACCGGCTCTGACCAGTGAGGACTGTATCCTTCAGCCACCTAGCTTGGACATGACCATGGGGAAGAATGTATCTTTCATCTCCTTCCTGCTTTGATGAGGTTGGTGGAGATGCAGCAATGTCTTTCCCCCTTCTCCTCAAGAACAGGCACTGTCAGGGTGGAGAGACCTCTTTGTTGACTGAACTCATTTCTTTCTCATCCCACCCAGCTTTTCCTTCACTCAAAGAATCTGTAGGACAAAAGTCAGGTATGGGATCTCCTTTTGGAGGACATGCTGCTTGTCCTGCTGATGTTAGGAGATGCAATGAGTTGGCCAAGGCTTGAGGTATGCTATAGCCGGAGGTGTTTGCTGCTTGGGTAGATGCAGTTGAACCCAGAGCAAGGTGGCTGCTGGGACACCAAGGGTGAAGATGAGCCTGCCTGCATAGTGGGGAAATACCTGGGGACTGGTGTGCACTCAGCTCTTGCTGTGCAGCCACGTTGTTTGTGGCACTCTAGTTTCAGTGGCTTCATTTCAATGGCTTCATCCCATTCTCCCACCGAGAGGCGCCTCCTGTGCCTCTGTAGGCAGTGCTGGCAATGCACTGCCTCTCTGGAAGAGGTTCCAGCTTTTGGTGTTGGATTGTCTCTGCCCCACAACCCATTCTGTTGTGTTCCCCTGCAATGCAATGCAGACATATCACAAACTGTGTAATTGCTGAAATAACCAGGGTGTCTTAGGCTTCATGGCCAATGATGTAAGTCTCATTTGCCCTCCAGGGATGTTAATTTGGGTTGAATCTGCCTTTTTCATGTCTTCTTTGACAGCCCTTGTGTCTTGCATGCTGGTATTGGCTATTTAGGCTCATGTTAGATTCATACTAGAAACCAGACGAGATGAACCAGCAGTGTTAGTGATAATCACCCATTGTGTCTCCCTTGCAAAGTCAGGATGAACCTACTTTCATGCCCTGGAAGTGTGGGTGAGCTATAAAAACCAAACCAGTTTGGTCCCATTCTTCATTGTCTTCTGTCCTGGGGAGCTGATTGTCATGAATTGGAAAGGGAGCCCTTTTGACTTACACCAGGGGAAGGGGTGGGCCCAGTGCACCCCCCAGTCCCAAGATTTTTCATGTTTGCATTTCTTTTTGGATGGAATTGGGAAAATTCCATTTAAAAAGCCATTTGTGTGGTATTTACAACCCAGCTGGAAGTAGTAAATACCGGAAATCTTGGACCTGCTTATCTTCTCGCTCAAGCTCCTTCATTAGATAGATCATCAAATTCCTTGTGAGAGTGCCAGTTTCCACCCCATTCTACAGGCTCCGTTTTCCTTGGATCCACTTCGGAGAAGCTTCTCCCAAGTGCTGGCAGCTTCTCCTGCTTGGCAGAGCCTTTTGATTTTTGAGGCTTGTGCAGGATAGAGGGACTGGTCACAAGAGCTGATTGCCACCCTTGGCTTCCAAGAATAGCAACAGAAGGAGAGGATGGTCAGCATCCCTCAGGATGGTCAGCATGCCCCAGAGGTGCCCAGCACCTCTGAGGGCTCAGTGGCAACAGGAAAAGGATAATGAAGTGCTATCAGGGAATCAACATCAGGAATCAAACCCAAAGCAGACCAGTTATCTCCTATGTCCAACTCACACTGATGCTGAGGAGGTGACAGGATCTTCAGGGAGAGGATTATGGCCTTGGCACAGACTGTTCAGGCTCCAGAGGAGGTGGGGATGGATTTAAACAGCAGCTCTTCAGCATTGTGAGAGAGCTGTGTTTGACTTGTCCTCTTTTTGCCACCCTCTTCCTTGAATATGTCCCCTTTCCGCTCCCAGATCTGTTCCATATACCATATGGAGGCACTTTGTCTGCTGCGTGCTGACTCTGGTCTCCTCTGCCAGGAGTGGTGGAACAATGTCAGATCAGACTTTGTATTTTCAGAGGGCCTGGACCACTGTAAATGCATCTGCTGGCACCAGCTGAGCATCTCTGGTCTGTATCATCCCATGTGATGATGGAGATGGGCTGTTCTCCTCCTTATCCAGCACTCTGAAGTTATGTAGATGGGAAATTCATCAGGAAGAGGGGCAAGAGGGCAGGCAGAAGCTGTTAGGATAGACTGCAATCCTTCATTAGTGACTGTCACTTTGGAGATGGATATAGTGTCCTTACACATCTTACAGCCTGGAGTTGATGATGCTCTTTCCTGATACAACATCAGTGGGGCTGGCTGTAGAGAGGCCAGCAAAGCCATCACAACAACTTATAGAAGAAGAGAGGGCACCTACAGGGTTTCCACTGCAATTTGGCTTGTTTTTATTGTTCTCCCCTCACCTGCAATGAATCCTGAAGGCAGATCCTTAATGTTGTGGCTCTGCCTGGCTGCGCTGGGGCCGGCAGCAGGATGTCTGGGCTCAATGGAAAAATCAGCAACCTGAGGTTGTAAGTCGGCGCAGTTTTACACAACCAAAAACCAGAGTTTGACTGCTTGGTGTTGTATATTTAAAAAAAAGAAATAAAATAAACAGTCAAACCCCAAGCCAATGGTGTCCGATGCCAGCGGAGTAACGCGGTTTAATGCTGAAAACTTTATTAGCAGAACAATGCTTCATTTTACAAGACATTGTTTTTCCACCCTAGTGTTCTTATTACTCAGTGGTGGGACAGGGATCCAGAACTTTGAGGCTGTCTGTAAAAGCTTGGGCTCAGGCTATTCTTCCAGATGTATCTCCTGTGATAGATAGACTTGTGTTCAGGAGGGAGTTTAGACCTGTGCTTCCAGATTTGGCCTTTCAGGGGATAACATCCTCTCCATCTCTCCTATATAAAATGACCCTGATGAAGGAGGGTGATACAATTCTGCATCCATCTGCTTTGTGTTCCAGCTGTTTTAAAGGTATTACTGCATTGCTCACTTACCTCATCCTACTTTCTGTCCTTATTTAAGCAAAGGCAGAGAAGGGAGATAACTTGATTATCAGGGTTCTGTGTTGCTGGGACTAAGGAGCCAGGTTTTGCTGTTGTCTGGAAGAAAGCATGAAATGGGACTGTGCTTTTCCAGCTCAATTTATAGTCTATTACAAAGTCAAAGGACACCAAGGAGAAGGTCCCTATGGCGTGTACCTCGGTACCTGATGTTTTCTGGGGTGGCTGGGCCAAGAAGGCTAACAGCAGCAGTTGCTCCAGCTGGGCTTGGCAGACACCTGAAAGGGAATAATGGATCATTTTACAAGCAGAATGGGCTCAGCTTCTAGGAGAAATCACATGGCTGTATTAGCAATAAGTATGTTGTCAAGAAACAAGAGGTATCCACACTGCCCATCTGCATCTCCTAAAGGTGAGACACGGGCACTCGCCTTGGAGCAGCCCAGCACCGTGTACCTGTGGTTTTGCAAGTGTTTCTTAGGAGGAAGATGCTTTCAGTCTTTTTTGTGGAGCTGGTTTTGGGGTTTTTTATTGCCCTTTGTATTTTCAGGGTGAAAAAAATTGCAGCTCAATACATGCTGGTTGAGAAAATGTGGAAAGGGTCATTTCATGTGGTTTTCTTCAGTTTCCCCCCCATTGAAAGAGCACAGCCGAGAGGGCTCCAAGTGAAGTGGGATGGATGTGTGTCTGCCTGCTCCAGAAATCTTGTCCTTGAAGCAGCAGCAAAGTTAATTTGGGTCGGAAGAAGCTCCCGTCTGCCTCACTGTCCTTAAAATCTCTTGGTGAAATGCTTGTCCTTGGGAACTTTGCCATCCATTCCAGCAAAGCTGGATTTCATTTGATGACCCTGCGAATGAATAAATAAGGGCATATTAATTTATTCAGTTTGCTTCACCCTAGAGATTTCACCTAAATTGTTTATCTCCTTCCTTCTTTTGGCCCGGGATGCTGCAGGAAACAAAGGGCTCTGCAAGCTGTGCCTTGTTGTTTCTAGCTGTGAAATTTACTTTGCTGTTACACTTGGCTCCCTGCATGGGATTTGTGTGCCCAGCTCTCCTTGGCACAGCTAAAGACTGGGGCTGTAAAACTCCAAATCTGATTGTCTCAACGGTGCCATCGCTGGTGCTCTCCCGGGGGGAATTTTTATTGTGATCTCCATTCCAGTCTCATTTGTTGTGAAAATAATCATTGCAAAGGCTTTTAGTTAGCAGCATCAGCTCTGAGCCTCTCGGTTGGGAGTGAGGACCTCGGTTAGGTGCGCTGTATCCATAGGCAGATGTTACACCTCTGGTCAAAGTGCTGCAGCAGAAGGTGATGAAGAGCTCAGGGGTGTGTACAGGGTATCATCAAGCAAGCTAAGCCTCAGAATCCCTCCAGGATCTTACTGCCTTGATTTTCCTCCCAGAGCTCCTAGTTAATCCCTTCCCCACTCCAGCAGTGCAAGACTTGATTTGAGCAGGATTGATTCAGATAGATTCCAAAGAAGGGATCTGTATTTACACTGCAGTAACTGAAAGACGTGTTTGGATCAGCTCTGTGCAGGCTGTGTCCTTGGTAAAATGAGGACTGTGGAGAGGGAGGTTCAGCTGAGGGCATAGCATTGTTGTTCGCTACCAGGAGTTTTTATCTCCCAACAGATGAGGAATGTTCCACCACCGAGCATCCCTACAAGAAGACCTACATGGAAACTTCTCCAGCAGATGAGGATCCTTTCTACAGGTCCAGTTACCCCCAGCAGCAGGGACTGAACACTTCATACAGGACTGAATCAGCCCAGCGCCAAGCATGTATGTATGCCAGCTCTGCTCCCCCCACGGACCCCGTGCCCAGCTTGGAGGACATCAGCTGTAACACGTGGCCGAGCGTGCCATCCTACAGCAGTTGCACAGTGTCTGCCATGCAGCCAATGGACAGGTTACCCTACCAACATTTCTCTGCCCACTTCACCTCGGGGCCACTAATGCCCCGGCTCAGCAGTGTGGCCAATCATACCTCCCCCCAAATCGGAGATACCCATAGCATGTTTCAGCACCAAACCTCTGTTTCTCACCAACCCATCGTGCGGCAGTGCGGACCTCAGACTGGCATCCAGTCTCCCCCCAGCAGCTTACAGCCCGCAGAGTTCCTGTATTCCCACGGCGTGCCTCGAACCCTTTCTCCCCACCAATACCACTCGGTCCATGGCGTGGGAATGGTGCCAGAGTGGAGCGAGAACAGCTAACAAGGGGGTCAGGAAAGTGCAAAAGCATTAACCATGGAAAAAAAGCAAACAAGAAAAGGAAAATGGGAAAAGGAAACAAAAAACCCTGTTGATAATAAAAAGGAGAGTATTTTGCAAGACTCCTTTAACTGAATGTTCACCGATAGCACTCGGGAGGGACGGACACTGATTGAAGCCACAGATGAAAGAGCCATTTCGGTGTGACTTACCCCCCTCCTCCATCCCTTTTTCTTTTGTTTCAAAGGAAAACCCAACAGGTTGGCACACGTCCCCCCTGCCACCATCCCCACCCAGTTTGTGTTGCTGCCACCGCCGGCCCTGTGCCCCTGTCCCCTTCCCTGCCCTCCTGCTCTTTTTGTTCTCCAAGGGACACCAAACTCCTGCTGCCTTTCTCAACACAATCAGAATGCTTGAACGAAAACAACTAGGATGTTACTTTTATTTTGTGGTGTTGATGTTGACAATGTTATATAATAAATAATAATATATATATTTTTTCTTTCAATTTTCTCAAAAAGAAAAAAAAAAAAGGAGAAATAGACACCGTCCCTTTTTAACCAAGGGTGGGTTTTGGAGTGGTGTTTCTTTATTCTTTTTCTGTTTTTTAAAACCAGTATTATTGTTGTTACTTTTCGACAGGAAAAGGTATTGTAAATCCACAAATAAGCAAAGCAGGTACCTACCTCGCCCAGGCGTTGTACCACGAGTGGAATCCCTCCCTGTGGGTTGCTGTGTTTCCTTATGAATGCCTCAAACACATCTCTGCAGGAACCAGCCTCGTAAACTCATCTCCTTTCCCACTTGCGTGTAATGCTCTCACTCTTCTTTCCTTCCTTCCCATCTCCTGGTCTTTCCCGGTCCATCAGCTGTCTCTGATGGAGAAACATCCGCGGCTCGTCTCCTGCTGGATTTCACCAGCGTGCGGAAAGCAAGGCTCTGAGCCAGCTGCAATGATGGGAAAGGGGAGGGAGAGGACGCAGGCAGCGAAGGGAAGAAGTTTGCTCATGAAAATGCTGATGATGTTTGTTTGCAATCCCAGACTTCCATTTTATGGTGTGTTCTTTTCCTTCCTCTCATGAAGAAAACGCGATACTGGTCTGGGTGTGTTAAGTGAGTTATTCAGCAAATGTGTTTAAAAAGGAGCAGAAAACAGTCATGAAATGCTGGGAGTGGGGGAGGCAAGAAGAGAAGCAACAGCAAATGTGTGTAAGTAAACATGTCTACTGCAGAGTGTTTCTGGTGTAAAAATTCCTGGTGCTATTTATTTATACATGGGAGCTCAAAGAACTCAGTCTGTCACAAAGCAGCTGATTCAAAGGGGTTACAGTTCGGATTGAAATGGAACTTTGCTTTCTTTTCTTCTCTTTTTCTTTTTTCCTCTCCAAGCTGTGCACACTCTATATAATTTACATATATTTTTAATTAAAAGTAATTCTAATGAACAAAAGAGGCATATCCATGTGTCAGCAATTGAGAATGGGGGTGGGAACGTGGGAATGGTGCTATGTGCAGGGGAGGGATTGCAGACAGGTATCCAAAGCCATGTAGCTAAGGAGAAAGCAATGGTCCCTACCAAGCTGTGCTTTCGTACTCTTGTGTGCCAATTTGTGTCTAATAAATACCAAACCCATTCAACAGCAAGGGACCTGCCCACCTATTTTTAATTTCTTTATGTTTTTAGTTCTTTCTGCTTGATACCCATACATTTTATTTCTTATCTATTTATGATGTACTGCAGGAGGTGCAGCATCCCAGCTGTCAAGCAGTGATGGGCTGAACTTGAGCCTGCTGTGTCTGGGGCTGTGTGTTTGTCCACTACGGAACTGCCTGGGTCCCCCAGGTCCTTCCCACCCAACTCATCCCCAAGGGATATGCTCTCCTTGGGGCCACTTTCCCCTCAAGGCAGACTTAGAAGCAAGCATAGGTATGCAGGTGGGTGCTGGGGTGGCATCAGGAAGCCCCTGTGGAGGTTGAGCTACCTGTTATTCCTATGCAGGGGTTGGTGGGGGATGTCTGGCCCTGGGGAAGTGTAAGAATGTGTCCCAGTCTCAACAAAGGAGGGGAGGATGCTAGTTGCTACACGCATTGGGAATAAGACGGGAAAATCATCTTCAGAGAAATAAAGAGATTGCATCCAACAGAAAGGTCTCCTTGATGAGCCATGGCCACCCTAAGAAGTGGAGGGTGGGAATGAAATGAGGAGGTGTCCCCAGCTTGTCCTACCAGCAGCAGCCCATCTGGCTGTGGCAACAGCACTGCAATGCGTGGCTTTGCATCACCTTCAAAGGTTATGCTCCCATCTTGCTGTCCCATGGCAGGCAGGACCTGGGAGATGGTGTCTGCTGGGAATATCCCACTGCTGGCTGCAACACAGCTTTCATCAATCAGCTGTCTCTGATTTTACTGTCTTCTGCTTGCAACAACTGGGTTTAATAAATGTTGGGTTAGACAGAGTCAAATATGATGCTGTGATACCCTAGGAGCTTGCTCTGGATATCGGCTACGTTTGCCAGCAGAAGGAGACATAGACATCATGCAACCCCTTTGCGGGCATGGCTGGGACCTCAAGTTATACCCCGAGCTGTTTGTCTTCATGGAGCCACCCCCAGGGAATTACTCAAGTGTTGCATTGCTCAGTACATCACATACTGTGCCTCCCAAATATGCAGTTGGCCAAGATGAATGAATGAGTAAATTGCATTTGGAGTTAAGGAATAAAGAATTACACTGTATTGAGCTGTCAATTGCATTGTACTTCCCAGGCCCTGTTACCCCACTGCTGATCATGTAATCATCTTATCATTATATGGTCATTTACATGTAATTAAATGGCCAGTGGTTACTCTGGAAGTAAAGAGGTCTTACCAGAAATGTGTGTCATGCATCTTAAAGGGTATTAAGGAAACTAAACTCACATGTTAAATCACTGCTCAAGCTTTGGCAGGCCTCAAGTTTTCAACTTGATTGATTTCCTCGCATTATACTTTTGTCTCTTCAGGGAAATACTGAGGCTCTTTGGTGGAGCTTGTGATGCCCTGATGGGCTCTGATGGCTGGGTTTTGGCTGCTGAAAAGCCAGGTAGAACCCCAAGACCAGCCTTGTGGAGCCATGTTGGCATAAGGAGCAAGGAGGCCATCAGTGGCAGGAGGATTGATCTGTCACACTAGCAAAATCTGGGATGAAGGCAAAGGTGGATGGGAAGATGCTATACAGCCTTCTCCTCCTCTTCTTGAAGAGTTTGTTACTGGCTACTGCTTCAATATGGCATTCGTGGTCTTTAGCCTTGATGGAGCCCAGTTGTACTGTATGAGTACAGCCTGGTCTTCCAATTGGATGAGCAGGACTGTGAGGAATCAGATAGCACATGAAAGAAAAAGTGTCTTGTTCAAAGGCCCATGGTGACTCCCAGACTAGATGTGGACATGTCTGGTCTATGTTGAACCTTGAGAAACAGCTTGTACTTCCTCCCAGCTGGTCCAAAACAATCCTGGGAGCTGCCAAGGAGGGTGTTCTCTCCCTTTGGTTGTGATTTTCTGCTACAAACAGGCTGAAGTGATTTCCTTTATTTCTATTCTTACTTATTCTAGTCCTTAGCAGAGTATGATAATGATGACGATGTTAATTAAAAGAAACAAAGAAATAGGGAAAAAATAGATAGGAGTTACTGTCGTTGAAAGAACTGGACAAAAGAGGTTGCAGAATTCACCCTATTCAGAGCTAAATTCATCCATAAGAGGTCTTAAAACTTGAGGAAGACCATCCAAGCCTGGTAAAAGGAATGCAGCATGGCCACTTCTTGCCTCCAAGTCCCAGGAGCCATAAAGCAACCCTCAGCATTGCCTGGTGGCTTCCCATAAACACCCCTGGGGGTGCTGAGAACGGGCTGGACCTGGGGTGTTCTGTTGTGGGCCTGGGGAGAGGGATGGTGGAAGTGTCCAGGAGAGCTGGACTTGCTGGGGAGTGAACCATGTCCCTGGGTGAGGAGGGAGCTGGGCTCCAAAGGGAATGCTGCAAAGCCAGTGGAGGAAGAGGGCTGGTGTGGCAGGTGAAGGCAACAGTGACCCATCCTCCTCCTCAGGGGCAGGGGATCTCTGCATCTTAAAACTCTCCCTTTTGGTGAGGAGCCTTGGAGCAAGCTTGCTGCTCGGGTGGCAAGTAGCCATGAAACATCCCCAGGCAGAAGAACAGGGCTTTATAGATGAGCTGTAATAAATAAGTGCAGGCTGCACAGTTCCTTCAGGAGGAGGAGGAGAGAAAGAAACCCAATCCCTGCTAAAAACATCTCTTCAAGAGTGAGCGTCAATTCCCAGGCTGTGGTCACAACATTGTTTTCTCAGCTGCCTTCCTGGGCTAAAACACTCCCTGAATTACTATGGCTCGTACCTGGGCAGGCTGCAGATGCCCCAGGCAGGCTCACAGAGAGCTCTTTGTCCCTATCAGCTCACCTCCACGTTTCAAGTTTCAACAGCAAAGATGCTGGGTCTTTTTGGGAGGTGGCTTTTCCCCACTGAGATCAGACCTGCATTGGTGATGTTTGTCCTAGAGACAAGGATGCTCAAGAGGGGCAAAGTCACCCATTGCCTGCTCAGTGCTACTCCAGGCTATGCTCCATCCCTAAAACTGCCTTTGTGCCCTAAGGGCTGAGGGAATAAACCATCCCAAAGCCTCAGGATTCTTGCTCATAAATCCAGGCCACAATATCATAGATTTTATGGTGCTGCCAACTCTGGCAATTTTATGATGGGTCTCATGGGATTTGGAAAAGTGTTTTTGGGGTTTTTCTTTAACCTTTTTTTTTCCTTCTCTCTTAAAGTTTCCAGTTCCCGGAGTCCTGTGATTCATCTGAGACTCTCAAGGGATTCTGAGTCCCCCCATTACTCCCCTCACCCTGTTTTTAGTTCTTCATTGGGTTTTAGGCTATATAATAAAGTTGGAAAGTTTACTGGAGAGGAAAGTCAGACTGAGAAAAGCAATGGCTTGTCTGGAGGTGAGTCTAGAACTCGTCACCAGACAAAAAACCCACCTTGTTTTTTGAGTTCTCTCTGGAAAAGTGAATGTTTCTGCTGCATTTTTTTGAGTAATAAAATTGTCAATGTTTGAAGCGAATGGAAAATGTTCAGAAAGTGCCTTGAATAAATTCCCACCCTCAAAAAGCAGAAATATTTTGTTTATGTTTAGGAGATTTTGCTCTTTTGAAATTTCAAGGGAAATTTGTCAACCTGCAGCTGTTTCCGAGTGAAATACTGACATGTTTCACTTGGAACACATCACACCCAGCGGCTCCTATGTCTTCTGCTTCCTTTGGTTGGATGAAACAAATCCTGCAGCTTCAGCTGATGGGTCTGACTGTGCTTTGCTGTGGGTTGTGAAGGCCTTACCCTGCACATGGGAGGATACCCAAAGAAGCGGTAAATGCTCCATCCCTGGCAGTGTTCAAGGCCAGGTTGGACAAAGCCTTGGGTGACACCGTCTAGGATGAGATGTTCCTGTCCATGCAAGGGTGTTGGAACTGGATGATCTTAAGGTCCTTTCTAACCCAAACCATTCTATGATTCAGCTACTAAAAGGCACAGTTAAAAGCCAGCAAGTATCTGCCATGGTTCTTCCATGAGATAAATAAAGGCATTTCGAAGCACCAGCTCCTACTGTCAGTCAGAAGGGCTGATGGTGGGGTGATGATCCTTGTTTGAGTGACCTGACTGCCCCTCTCCTGGGAATGCCTGGCCAATGCCCATTGGGAATTTCATTGCCATTGTTTTTTCACTGTCATCATTTGTCTTTCATTGCCATTGAAAGACTTGTGGGGTCTGCAGCTGCCCTGAGTAAGGCAGCAGCAGCTGGAGACACTCTCCAAGGCTTCTCACCAGCATCATTTCCACCTGGATGAGCCCTCCCACCACAGGGATTCAAGGCAGAGAGAAGACTATGCTTGGGCTTTGTTGTGGAGGTTATGTATTGGCAGCCCTCGGCGATGCTGTAAGTTCAGTGTTGATGCTGCTGTTGGGAGCACGTCTAAGTACAAGTATGTAAAAACAGGGCATGTGATGAGGAGATGGAAAATGGTTCCTATGAACGAATGGGTTTCTATGTGACCTGCGCAGCGCTCTCACTCAGAGGAGTGTAATGTGCTACAAGGCAGGAGGGGTTTGCTCTCTACTTAAGACTTCACAAATGACTTGTAATATGCTTCAAGGTCAAAAATGTTGCTTGGATTATGAACAGAAACTACAGCCCTAAATTATAGGGGGCAGAAACCTGCTGTGGTGCATAGTGAGCCCTTTAATAGCCGGGGACTGCGGGCTCCGGTGGTACATCTATAAATGCTGGTGTGGAGATGTTTCTGTTGCATAAAGCCAAACAAGTGTATTATAATTTTTATCATTGTGATGATAATAATCTACTGCTGCTCTTCCTCTGCTTTGTGTGATCTGGCACTTGGAGATCTCCACTGTGTCTGTATCACTGCAGGGCTTTGCGCTGTTGTGGTATCCTTATTGCTAGCCCTAGGGGTCCCAAAGTCATCTGTATTTCACTTCAGATTTTGCCTAGCCCTGGGCTGTAATGAACCAGAATTTTGGGGTTCACTCCTGAGGTTTTAGGGAAATGTTGTCATCAGAAGGCATTGAGGTAGTCACGATGGAGCTTTATTTCCCCCTTTCCTGCTCTCGCTGTCTGGACATCCAATATACCCTTTATGATCACACCCCTGGACCTACTGGCTTGGGTACTGCTCATACAGATTAGGGTGCAGCTGGTCTTTGTTACAAGCCTGCATGGTTGGCTCCTGTTCAACTTGTTGCTCACAAGGACGCACAGGTCCTTTGCTTCAAAGCTGCCTTCTAGCCCCAGCCTGTCCATGAGCCCGGAGGCAGGGCTTTGCCTTTGAGCTTGGTGAGGTTCCTGCTATCCCACTTCTCCAGCTTGTTGGGGTCTGTCTGAGTAGCAGCTCTGCCTTCCAGTGTACTGGCTGCTCCCCCAGTTTGGTATTATCTGTGAACTTGATGTGTGTGCTCTGTCCCATCATCCTGGTCTTTAATGTATTAAGACACTAAAAAGCATTGGTGTCAGTAGTGACCCTTGAGGGATGCTGCTTGTAGCCAACAAACATCTGGATGTTTTGCTGTGGGTGATCACTCTTTGCATCTGATGGTCCAGCCAATATTCTACCCACCTTGTTGTCTACTTATCCAGCCCATCCCTCACCTATTTGGACTTGAAGAACACTATGGGTGACTGTCAAAGGCAGTTGCAGGCCCTGATCTTCATCAGAAACTTAGGCTGGGGGGTGTCCCCCAATATTTTCCATCTCAAGATCACTGTAAACCTGAGGACATCTGCATGCACCTTCTTCATCAGAGCTTTTAATTGGAAACACTGCAGCCCACTAAAACGCAGGATGGTTTTTGTGGAGCATGTACCTGGGGAAAGCAATTCTAGCTGAAGCCTGGTTGAAAAGCTAAGTTAGGATGATGTATTTACTGCTGTTCAAGTAGTGTTGGCTATCCTGCCTGAGCTTGACGTTCTGTGTTCCTAGGCAGGGAAGGAGAGGGAATTCCAGACTCTGAGAACTTTTAATTGAAGGCGGGGGGTCAATGGAGCACGGATGGTCCAGGATGCTGTAAGCAGTCTGGAGCTGGTCAGTGAGTTATGGGTGCGTGTGCCTGTACAGACACTTTAACAGCCTCATTGAGTGACAGGCACCAGTATTGCTATTGGGTCAATGCCAGTCAAGGTGGTGATGACGAACCCAGCTTGGCAGTCATTGCAGCACTTGCCTACATGGTGAGCAAGTAATGAGGTTCTGTTTTGGTTCATGTCCAAGTGTCCTACGCTGAGGCTGTGCAGTGAGGGAAGGAGGCAGCACTGCATAGCCAGGGCCATGGGCCGCAGATGGGGCTCCTGGGTGACCTTCCAAGCCTCCAAAACCACTTTGCAAAGGAAATTATAACCACTGTTGGACCAGAGTGGATAACTACTCTTTTTGGTGTATTGAGCCAGCACCAAAATGCTGTTTAGGCTGAAAGGACATCATTTGCTTAGCTTACTAAGAAATAATCAGGGACTGTAGTGATAGGATAAGGAGTGACGGGTTTGAACTGAAAAGGGAAGTTCAAGTTAATATAAGGAAGAAGTTCTTTATTGTGAGGGTGGTGAGGCACTGGCACAGGCTGCCCAGAGAAGTGGTAAATGCTCCATCCCTGACAGTGTTCAAGGCCAGGTTGCACAGAGCCTGGGGAGACATTGTCTAGTGTGAGGCATCCCTGCTCATGGCATGGGGTTGGAATTGGATGATCTTAAACTCCTTTCCAACCCAAACTAGTCTGTTATTCTAATGGTACTTTTCCTTTCTTTTTAAACAAATCACCTGAAACAATAAAGTTTATTTCTATGTAAAGTGTCTCCTAGAATAGGAAACATCAGAGCTGTTACGCTTTGACAAAACATTGCTGTTGGGATGGGAGGTGAGGTAGGTCTCATAGTGGCTGTTGAATCCTTTTGTAAGGGCAACTTGATGTAATTGTTTTGGTAGAAGAAAGACAGTTCTCACCTCACACCAACCCAACATCCAAAATGTTGCTCAGCTCTAATCAGTATTTAAAAGAATAACAAAACATGGCAATGTCAGCACTAGGAACCAAAAGAGCCACCTCATTCCTAGCTGTGCTATAGCATTAAAACCCCATCAATCCAAAGAAAGCCTTAAATATTTTCTTAACGTCTGTCTTTCAGACACTGTGGTTCAGTCCATGCCAATATTTGAAGACTCTTGCCTGTAAGGAAGTGAGCTCTTGGTCTGAGCAGGATTATCTCCATATCCCAGGGTATTGCTGATCCTTATGTGGGATTATTTTTAATGTTGGTTTGGTTGGATTTTACTCGTATTTACACAGCTGCTAATAAAGTACAGGAAAGCTGTGTGTGAGATCTCTTTTTCTCATCTGATCGTGGCAGCTTTTAGGACAGCTTTAACAACTTGATCACCTATTGATGGATGGTGCAGGAACATCCTGGCTCGTTAGCTGCATCCATCTGTGGCTCTGTCTCCTATTCCTGGTTGGCAGACAGTTGCTGCTCTTTCCAGGAGGATTGACTTCCAAGAACAGGAGAGGCAGCCCTGTGTATGAGAGGTGCGACAAGCTAAGATGGAACGGCAGCTATATATAACCTATATTAGGGCTTAATCTGAAGCCAAATCTGGAGGCTTTGTGAGCCAGGAGAAGTCTAACAGGTACTATTTAAAAAGTGAATGAGCTTGAAAAACTCTTCAAGCCCAATGTCTTCATACTGAGGACTCTTTACAGTATTCAATCTGAAATCTTTAATTCTTTAGGTGCTTGGATTTCACTCATGAAGGTGAAAAATCCCCAAGAGGCAGCCGCATTGATTTGATTAGGCTAATTTCTTGAGAAGGTTAAGATACAATGTACTCTTGGGCCCAGCTAGCCCCTAACCAAATGGCTTTATCCATCAGTCTTGTCTGCAGTGGGGCTGCTATTGGGATTCCAGTAGGAGGATTCCTGTAGACAGGTTACATATGTTCCCATGCAGGGTTAGGCTGGAAAAAAGGTCTTGTGGGTTTCGTTTTATTTTGAGTTGGAGCCGTCTCCTGATGAAGTTCAGTGTAGTGGAAATGCACTAATTGAATCCTGTGCTGTTGGGCGCCTGCCCTCCTGCAGGACAGATGAGTGAGATAACTGGGGGATGAGTTATTTGTGCATTAATGGTAATAGAAAGCGCAGACCTGGCTTGTGCAACCATTGTCTGGACCACTTGGGATTCAATCAAGGACATGAAGCTTGCCTGTAGAAGAGGGATTAAATGACAGGATAAAAAGAGTAAAGTGGCAAACCCAGGACACCTCTCCCCCCACCCCCATTCCCTTTGCTTGGGAAAAGACAAGCAAACACTGGTTTATCCTCACACTTAGATGTGATGCCAGCAGTGCCAGAGGGAGATGCTCTCTTGTATCCCAACCTTTCCAAAGTGCTTAATGTGGCAAGCAAGCAGCTTCTTGATGACACAACCCTGAGCTGCTCTCTGTTCCCATTGCTCATACCAGTGCTGAAGGGCCTCTTTATCAGTGTCATTGATGACCATGACCTTTCCGTTCAGTCTATGCTAGAGTTCATGGTGCTCCTCCACGCTGGGGGGGAATAGGGCTGAGGGACCTGGCCATGCTTCCTTCCCATCTGCATCCTGCCTTTAGATGGGATGGAAAACTCTTCAGGCTACCTGCCTCCATTTCTTGAAGCGAAGGAGATGAGGGGAAATGGAGGAAACCCCCTTACATTGCTGTGTTTTTTGAGACATAAAAGCTTTTCTTTGAGAGCAAATCCAGGGTTGCTTTTTTTTTTTCTCCCTCCTCATGGCATTAGGGCTCAAGAAATTCCTTGGAAAATAATTTGTCAAGGCCCTGACTGATCAAAGACATATATAAAAGGACCCTTTTTTTGAAAGGGGAAAAAATCCCCCTCCGAGCTCAGAATGAATTGGCAATTCATTTACCAACTGTCAGATAAAGTAGCTCAATCCCTATCACGTCTTTAGCTGGAGCTGTGGCCAGAAGGAAGCAATTCTCAGCCCACTGTGCGTACATGTTTGGAGTATGTTAGTGATTAGAGTATTCCTGCCTGGGGGATGCAGAAAGATATGACTCAGATTCGCAAAAGAGCCATAAATCTCCCTCCTTTTATTCAAAATGTGTGTTTTATAGCCATTTCCTGGCCAATTTCTGCCTCGAATAAATATGTAACATATCTGTGTGTACAGTTTTGTAGGTCCAAGAGCTGGGTTCCCTCTCTGGAGTGAACTGTCTGCTCGGGAACAGTTTGAACATGGTTCTCTGCTTTTCTTTTATTCCCAGAAAAATCCCTCATTGAGCCATAACTGGATGAATGGGGTCCTTGTGGCACCTGCTTCTGTTCTTCATCTGTGGTGGGGTGAGCTGGAAAGGGGCTGTATGGGAGATACGATCCAAAGGACCCCAAAATGTTATCCAGGCCCCAAGGCAGGATCAGCTAGATTGAAAACTGGAATTCTTGGTCCAAAGGCTCAGGTAGGATTTTGGTAATCCTTGCTATGAGCCAGGCCTCACACAGCATTGCATTTGGATGTCAACAGCAAGTGAAGCTCAAAAGCCCTGTAGGTGTTCTGCTAACATCCCATGATTACTGTGCCGATGCTCACCCAGGAGCTGGGATTGCTGCAGTGTTGGAGCCTCTGCAGCTGAAACCATGTCTAGTTCCCAGTTTATAAGTGACAATATAAATCCACCCCATGGACCTGTGGAACTGCCTTTCGCCATCTCAAGAGCAGCAGCATCCATGCGACTGTCCTATCCTTATCCTCCCACCCCACATCCCTTCCAACCAGCTTGGTGTCTCCTAGTTTGCTGCTCTCACACCCTCTTTTCCATCCCTGTTTCCTGCATGTCATCTCTGGATGATACAAAAAGGACAATGCAGAGCTGAAGGCAAAGGTGGGAGGAGATGGACAGCAAGGCAGGAAGGACATAAAAGCAGGGTTACTTGCTTTTAGGTTACCTTCATAGGCTGCACAAATAGAAATGCCCCACATCTTTTCATTGTTTGATCTTTGGACACTGATGGGTAATTCTTCATTGAAGTAGCGAAGATGCTCACCAGGAAAAGGCTGAATTATTTGCTCTTCTCTATGCTTAGCCAGATGATGAGTTGCAGGAAAAGCAACAGGAACAACTCTGTTCTCAGGGAGTGATATCACAAAGCTTTCTGTTGGTGTCCTACTCTTCCAAGTCATGCAGAAGTCTGATTCCCCTTAGTAAACCAACAGGAAAATCCATCCTCTTTGCAAGGAAAGCAGTAAGTTTGGGGGTCTGGCATTGCTGATACTTTATTTTTAGCTCTTCCTTTCAATCCTTTAAGCTCATAGTTCCTTTGTTTCCTTTTCCTCTAAACCAAGAGCTGCAATCACTTGGCCCTGATTCAAAGTCTCAAAGCTAACGGCAAAACCTCCCAGATCCCATGCCAGGGAAGTCTGGTAGAGGCCTAAGGTTTATCTCATAGAAGGCTTGATCTGAAAGCTGTTGAAGCTGGTGGGAACCTTACCACTAACCCTGACCCCTAAGCTTTTTTTACCATGCCCTTAAACCCACCCTGCCTATCTGAGTTGTTTTATACTAACATGTGTGCTTGTAAGAAACGGTATCAAAGTTTCCTAAACTTTGATCTAAGACTAGAATTGATCTCAGATACACAATCTGATACCTTGAATAAAGGATAAACCAAGACAGACATAGCAGATTAATGATTGATAGATGGACCACTCGGTGGATAAAGAACTGGCTGGATGGCTGCATGAGAAGAGTTGTGGCCAATGGCTCGGTGTCCACCTGGAGACCAGTAATGAGCTGTGTCCCTCAGGGATCGGTGTTGGGACCGGTCTTGTTCAACATCTTCGTCGGTGCCATGGACATGGATTGAGTGCGCCCTCAGCAAGTTTGTCGATGACACCAAGCTGTGTGGTTCGGTTGATATGCTGGAGGGAAGGAATGCCATCCAGAGGGACCTT
>WYDI02031122.1:0-22431 GCA_009867235.2 Psittacus erithacus | reverse complement strand
GTTATACCTTAGTTACTGGACTGTTCTTATCTCAACCTGTGGGAGTTACATTCTTTCAGTTCTCCTCCCCATCCCTCCGGGAGCTGGGGCGGAAGAAGAGGGAGGGGAGAGCAAGCTAGCAGCCTCCGTGGCCGAGTTGCCGTCTGGGCTTAAACCACAACAGAGTAATAGCTGTTTCATCCAAAATCCACATTGACAAAATGTACATGAGAATTTTTAAGGTATTAGAATTGTATTAAAAATGTCTTAGTAGTAACATTCTGCACAGTATTTATATTGGCTAGGTTTGGTGCAAGTTTAAAAATTTACATTTGTATTGTTGTTTTTATCCTATGGGATCTCTGAGTTGTTTACATGCATTAGCACTATTTGGTTTAGTGGTTGTTTATTTTAGTTTAAAAAGAACCTAATCACATGTTTACATTACATTAATTTTGCACTTTGAGACATTTTTGGTATGCCTTGCCATTGCTAAAAATAACTAGTGCAATTTTATTTAATTTTATTGCTGTTATTTCCCTTAAGTAACTGTTGCAAAATAGTTTAAATCAAATACTTCCAGCTCTGCAATAACTTGTTTTAGTTTCATGCTAGCAAAAGCAGTGGCGGTAGCAGCAGTTGTTGCTACATGCTGGGAAGAGTGCGAGACTGGTGAAGTCTCTGGAGACTGCCTGTCCCCACAGCCAGTACAGACCATGGCAAAATGCATATAACTGGCTTCTGGTTTTCATAGCAGTTTGTGCAAGAAGGGTAGTGCACTGCACCAGTTGTTGGCAGCTGCTTGCTCTGCTCACCCACAACCTTAAGCTGCAGCCTTGATGGTCACCCCAGCTAGCTATGCCTGTGCAAACCTACCCAGCACCTTGAGGTCTCTAGGGAATTAGAAAGGCTTACTAGGCAGTGCTTTGAGTTCTCCAGAAGCATGGTAGGAGAGACAGGTGAGGGCTCCTCTCTGCAGCAGCCAGGAGCCATTTACCTAGCCAGGCTAGCTCGGGACAATTGGAGGCGGTCACTCAAAGCTTCCTATCAGGCAAGCTGCTGTCCAGGTGGGGGACTACAAATTACCCCATGCTTCTGGGTGAAGGAAAGTGAAAGGTCCACCTGTGCAAGGTGTGCTCTGGTAGAATCACTCAGGCAGACTGGAGGAGACCACACCAGTTGCACACACTAACAGAAATAAAGGGAAATGGGGAGTGCTAATAGTGGGTGACTTTCTGCTGAGAGGCACCCAGGCACCTTTCTGCCGGCAGGACATACAGTCAAGGGAAGTTTGCTGCTTGGCCAGGAGCTGAGATCCAGGATGTCTTAGGAAGATTGACACAACTGGCTCAAAGTGCAGACTACTATCCCCTTCTTTTCTGTGTGGCCACCAGTGGCATGGTAAAAACATAGAGCGTAGATTTAGACTGAACATAAAGAAAAAAAAGTGTTTTGTGATGAGAATAGTGAGATACTGGAATATGGTTCTCAGAGAAGCTGTGGCTACCCCACTACTTGATGTAGTGAAAGATGTGTCTGCTTACAGCAGGGGCTTTGAAACTAGATGGTCTTTAAAGGTCCCTTCCAACTCATTAAGGGTTCTATGCTTAAAAGCACCTCAGAGCTAATATTACTAGGAAACACCTGCATATAGTTACAGATCTGTAAAAGAATATCAAGCAATTCTTGGTTTTATGCAGGAAATTTAAGTTTTTTCCTGAATCATATTGTGGTTTAAAGTTGGTAGTGCTCCTATTTAAATAGCGGAGTTTCAAAACTGACTCTCATGAGAAGAAAATTTCAGGTGTAATTCCATTCACCATATCTGATGCAACACGTTCTTCATGACACTGATTTCCACGTTCCATTGCCCTTCTTAATGAAGTCCACTTTCTGTTCCCACTAGATCCCATTTTGATCATCTTAAATGTTAAGAGAACTTCTGAGATTTTAATCTTTGCCTAATTTAGACGATTAGTCTCCAGCTGCTTCATGTGACATTTGTCTGGTCTTTCTTCTGTCACTGTGGAATAGTTCAAATATATCATATATGCAAAGAATATGTTATTTTATTCTGTAAAGATGTTTATTTCGGTTACAATGTTCTACTGAGATTAGACTGATGTGCTGTACTGTTTATGATGCTATCTGCAAGTTTTAGAAAGGAAGTGCCCATGGTGTCTATGCTGTAAAGAAGCAGGAAAGAAAAAAAAAAAGCCGCTATAGCTGTAACTCATAAGAGTAGTACCATGAGTACCCAGTTCTTTGGGAGTGACTGGGATTGATTCTGCTTAGCTTCCACATGAGGAATATTATCTTGTATACACAGACACTATCTTCCTCCTGCCCATCTGCATGGGAAAGCTTTTTACCTTTACTAATCTGATTCAGTTCTTGGATCTTTAGGTATTCATCAAGGAGACATGTCTCCTACCGCTAAAAGCTGCTGCCCCCTCTGCTAATAGTCATAGGTGTTGCGGTCTATGAAAACTGGAACCAAAAATCTAGAACCCGTATAGGAACTAAAAATCTAAACCCATGGTCACCCTTTGAACTACTGACATAGCCCTAGAGACCTGGCTGTTGGGCTGTTCCTTCTTATGTCAGGATGGATGATTGATAAAACTGTCTATGAATAAAATCATTATATATATAGGCTATTCATTGTCAAAATGTTATAATTTAACATGAGGTTGCCAGTGGGTGCCACTAATCTGTCAGATGGTCAAAGAAATAAAATGGATATTTGAACATATAAAGGTTGATGAATATGTTGTTATTTTAGCTATAGAATCTTGTAAGCACATTTAAAGATGTTAATATTGTTCAGTACAAATTTGATGAAGCTCTAGCATGACTTTTACCAACCTTCCTTATGAGAATTTTTTACAGTGAATGTCAGAAGACATGAAAAGTTTTTTTTAAAGAGAACATCTTTGGCAGGATCAAGTTAATTGCCTTAAGATGTGATTTAACACTCTGATTTGATGGCTGGATTCTTCATTTTCTTCTCACAGAAGTACTCTTCCTTCGTTCAGAAACACATTATTATAATCTACATATTTACCTTGATGTGGCAAAGAGACACGTTTTGAAGGAATTTTATCTTTCAGTAATGTCAGATGCTTTAAAAGACCACAGCATAATTGCTTCATTTTCTTGCAAACTGTCATGGATGTCACAAAACCAGAGCAGGAAGGTTGGGTTTAGTTAAAACCAGGTTGGAACACAAATTTAAAAAAAATGCAAAGAAATTTGGGCTTAAAAACTTGAGTTTAATACTAAACTGAATCCTAGTACAGCTATTATGTTTTACTATGGGTCCCTGTAACAAAGGTGGATATTAGTTCTGCTTAGCCAGGATATATGATTAATTGGTATGAATTGGATAATGACTTGATTTCTCATGGATTTAATATCTGCTGTTACAGGAAAGATTGGCTTCTTGTCAGCCAACAGCATTAGCTTTCACTGAATAGTGGTTAAAGGTCATAAAACAACACTTAGTTTAATTTATATTATTAATTAAAACCACATGTTTTATAAAGGTCTCATGATCTTGCATTTGGTATTTGCAGTCTGATGTGAATCCATCAGCCTTTAAAACCTTCAACACCTTGAGGAACTGCACTTGGATACTGTTGGCATTCTCTTCAGAATACACGCCTTAAATGTACCCAGGAAAATTTGCAGGCAAAAGCAAAGCTTACTTAATTTCTCATAAAAGTTAAAATTATAAACAATAGACAAAGCCAGTAAGGCTTTACAAGGACAAGGTCTTGGTGGCAAATTGGAAGATTTGGGTCTAAAAGTCACTATTCTATTTCAACTAACCGATTACATCAATGCTAAAATTTCCACTGACCTATGCAGAACACTGTATCGTTAAAAGGCTCAATTAACTTTAGGCCCATTTATTAAGATAGAAGGCATTTTTACTGAATTATAAAGAACATAAAGTTTGTCCTGTACTTTTGTCCTATACTTTTCCCTGGAGTCACACTAACATTTCTCAAGAAAATATTGTAAGTAATTAAAAAACTTCGCTTCATGACTTAACAACAGAGATAATTGAGTAATAAGCCAATGGTTATATAATACTGCTGAATCACAAAGCTCTGAATTCGATAGGCAGCTGTTCTTAGGAAAAGGAGCATTTATATGACATAATAGGAATTTAAAACAAACCTCTCAAAAGTCACAGAAAGGAAGGAATAATTACTGCTAGCCTGGCATCAGAGAGGAAATCTTCAATATGAAAATGAATAATTTTAAACATTCTTTTGCCTTTTACTATAATGATAACTATAGTTTTCCCTCAGCTTGAAATGTAAAATATTAATTTAATCGTGGTGATCTAGGATAAGATTCTAAATGGAGCATGGTGAAAAAGAACTGTCATTCTGACTTTGCAATTTCATTTCTTAAGCAAGAATCCCATATCTTTATGGAGTTCTCAGATTTTTAATGAAATTATGCATGGATTGAGTGGTTTGCTTTATAGAAAAAGTTGTAGAGCTGGAACGTGCAGTAGGGAAAATTAAAGGAATTTCCATCTGCATTATCCAGCAGAATAAAGAGTATCTTCAGTGAGACATTTCAATTCTAATGTTAAGGTAATAATACCATTTCAAACCATCAAACATTAATTGCCCAGTGCATTGCACTCAGAGAAAGAAATAGTTATAGACCTGTTCACTGTCTAAAGATATTACCTAGGTTTCAGTTCTTGCTCAGAAAATACATGGTGTCCAGAAATATTTAAACAATAATACTACACTTTAGCCCCTAATTAAGAAAGCAGGCAATAGCATAGATTTAGGAATGACATTTTTAGGGAGGATGTGATGTTTCTGCAGTTGAACAGTTATTATTTAAAAAAAACCACAAGGAATATTTTGAAAATTTCAGTGCAAATATTAATAGTGAATTTACTGGAAACATTACATTCAGTGCTAACAAGAATAAAGTTAGTACAATTTTCAAGCCACCTGCTCAGAAAATAGTTTCCTACATGATGTCAGTTATGTCACTTTTAGTTTCGGTAAGTAGGCAGACAGAAGAAAAGCAATTTCTTTTACAAACTCTGAATTTGTAAGGGGTTTTGTTTCCAGAAGTTAAGTACAGCTGACAGGAAGAACTGAGAATCTGAGTTCTAAGAAATTTATTGCCAAAATAATTACATGATATTTTTGAGCAGTAAGTTTCTTTTTGTAATATTGTAATTTCTCTAGGCAGAGGAAGATTACTGATACTTTTTGAATATGTGTTTAGTCTGTCTTATCCACCTGTTTACTTGTTTGACTCACACCAATATAAGCAGGCTATGATGGTGTCTGAAGTTTTATATTCAAACTTATCATAAAGTAAATCAACATAGGAAAATGAATACAGAGATTTGAGAACAGATTATGTGAAAAGATTAAAAGTCCCTGCTCTAAATTAGTCATTGCTATATAAAGCTGAAAAAAGCAAACTGAAGGGTTAGAACAGAAAATGTACCGGATTTGGGTGGGATGGAGTTAATTTTCTTCACATCAGCCCATATGGTTCTTTTTTACTGGTGACCAAAACAGGGTTGATAACAATATGGAACGATACTTGCACACTGTCGAGGCTTTCTGTTTTTCACTCTGTCCCCAGCAAGAAAGCTGGGAGTGGGCAAGATGTTGGGAGTAGACACAGATGGGACAGCTGACCAAAACTGAAGGATTTGGCTGCAACTATAGGGCAACATTATAGATGACTTTTAAAAGATACGGTTGTGATGGAAACTAGATTTATAGCAATTTCATTATGCTTAATTCCACTGACAAATGTATGTTAAAGGAATGGTTTGAACAATCAAATCTACACCACTAAAAAAATAAAGGAACATGCTTCAGCTTCGGGGTATTTGGAGCATTGGTTGTCCATACTACCTTAATTTTTACTGTGTTGGGTTTACTGGCACTCTCCAAGAAGATTCCCAAGCATAATTCTGGGAATAGCATGTGCCAGAGGCCATTCTCAACAGACAGCCTGGATGTTTCTGTACTGGTGTTTTCCCTCTGTTCTGTGTAATCCTTCAGCACTATCCATTTCACCTTCAAACAGAAAAACATGTACGGAGCTAATGCTTCCATAGGCTACTTACCCTAAGCATGAAAAGTCATTGTGCGTTGCAATATATAAAATAGCAATATGAAGTTTTATGAGGTTGACATGTTTGCAGAAAGAACAGAAAAACTCTGATGACAGCATGAACACTTTTAGCTTCCAAGCTGTGCTTTCCGTAGGAATGAATAGTATATCTTTAGAACTAAATGCACAGTGTAGACTAGTATATTATTTATCAGGTAACCTTAGACAAACCTAGCTATTCATTGTTTGCTTCCTTTTTTCATGTTATAACTGCTTCATTTATCTTTTCATAGACCAGCCCTAAAAGTAAATTTGGTTTTATTGTTCCGACTGGCTACAGATGTAATGCTATCACTGTCTATACTCAGGTTACCTCTCTACTCAGGTTACCAGTGTCATGTGGCTTAGGCTGGTTTCATCTGTACTGCAAGTAGGGATATAGCTCTGAGTGTGAGCCAGTCCCCTGTGGGACCTGTGTAGGCCTAATTGGCTTCACAAAATCTTTTGGTTTGTTCTGAATTAGAACTAGAATGTAATCCAAAATTGCAGAGCCAGATGATCTGCACTCAAGTGTGTACTGTCTATATAGACGAGGTGACCTGCCACTTCTTTATTCAACAACCTTTCCACATTATATTTCTGCAAGCCAATGGGATCCTAGTGACTTAGTCAGTCTAGTCACAGCAAAATACTACATCCAGCAGAACAGCCCTAAATAGCGGTGCTTGCAATTAAACCGTGCCAAAGCTGAGAAACATCAGACTGTATTTGAACGTTTCAGAGGACATTCACACTTTCACTTTCATTTGTAATTTCATAAAGCAAAAAGCATTGAGACCTGTAAAGGCTTTCCTAAACTTTCTTTCTTTATGTATGTATTTCTTTCATAGTGTAGCGCTTACATTTTGCTATGTAAGTGCAACTTAAGCCAGCAGTTGGTACAGTTCTTAAAGCAACATGTCTGTAGACAGTACAAAGGGGAAAAAGTGCAAATATTTTGCTCTTTTCAAAAACTGTATGCAAGTCTCTCTTTGTCTTGTACCTTATGTGCAACATCTTGGTGGAAAGCGAGCCATACTTCTGCTTTGCTGCTTGCAAGTGTTTTATTATCCTTCCCCTTTCTCAGGTTCTAGCTTTGCTTTACCACTTGTTAAACTACCTGTCAGCTTGTATAAAATGGGTGCAGATAAGCCATAGAAACACTGCAGTGACCCTAGATCACACATCTAAGCATCACTGCCCCTTTTCTATAGGTGCCCAATTGGTATGTGATGCACCTGGTTCTGATTTAGTAATGCAGGTGATTAAAAATTTCACTGTTCATATAGCTATTGTACTGATTTGGAACAGAAGAGCATTCATACACCTGACTTAAATGTCAATTGCTTCAGTAACAGAATAAATGTGGTTTCTTACAAGAAACTCCTTGAGAACTGAGTACTCTGAATAATAATATATTATTATAATTGTGATGATGATTATTATTATTTCAAGTGGTTGTTTACTTAAAGGTCTTTATTCCAATTGGTGTCCTGCTGTCATTTCTTTCTGTAGATTTTTTTTTAATAGTAAGTGCTTCAAATTATTAACAGAGGTTTTGAGCATAACCAGTAGGAAATTACTAGGAGAGGGGAGAATTGAACTATCAGACCTAGATTAGGCTAAAAAGGCATGCTTGTATCCACTCAGGTTTGACAGATATGAACTCTAAAGCCCAGTGACTGCACTCACAGGAAATAAAAAGGAAGAAGCAGCAATTTCCCAGCTTATCTGACACCAGAGTAGTTTAGTAGTGCCTGAAATATGGATGACCCTTGCATGAATCTTTGTTTTACAGAATTTGAGCGGAAAGTAGGCCCCAGAAGCCCTCCAGTCTCCTATAAAATGGCAGCCTTTCTCGTTCTTTAGTCCTGAACCTGGTGCACCATGTACAGTAATTTAAATATTGATTTGGAGCATGGACTTTAATTGAATTATTTCACATGAATGCATAATCACTACTTTATTGCAGTATTTGCCTGCCCTGGTGAATATTTAAGTTCTAGAAAATGAAGTAACATCAATTGGAAATGCTGTGAGCAAACCATTCCAGAAACTCATGAAACAGTGGTTAGGAGACTCTTATTATGAAAAACTGTATTTCAAAGTCCTGCATTAAATTAGATAGAAGCCAGATGGACATGAAGGTGACTCTAGGATGGACATGAAGACAATTGTCATGCAGCTTCAGAGGAATGCAGGAACCAGTGGGCTATTTGAATAACTAGAGAGGGTTTGTATGACAGGCATTTTTAGAAAGAAGAACAGATCAAGGGTTTGCCAATATGGAAATCTGGAAGAACCTAAATACTTTGGTGTCTTCAGAACTCTGGCTGTAAAATAGATGCAGAACAGCACTAGTGCAAGCACACAGGACATTTTATAGGTGGAAAGTCAAATGTCCATAGAGGGGGGAGATTGCTAAGCTGGGTATTATTTCGGTTAAAGATAAAGTGGAAGTCAAATATCTGAGTTGATTCATTAACTGAATTGAAAATCACTATGTTGTCAGTTTGCCCCCAACATACATGATATTTCAATGTAGAAGCCAAAAAGTTTGAGTAGACCTCTGTGGAGATACCACAAAAAAATATCCAGACAAAAAATGCCAACAAAGAAATTATAATTTAAAATTTTCTTTACATAAGGTGCCAGTATAAGGTGTAATGTACAAGAACTCATCCATCAGAAGGACAAAACATACTATAATTACCAACCAAACTAGCTACAAGATGCCTTAAACCCCATTTCTATTGTCCCTAAAAGATTGTTCTAAAGAACTATCTAAAATAAACAATTTTGATTCTGTTAGAAAAAAAAAACAAAAATAACTAAATTCTCTTGATCTAGCAGCAAGACTATCATATCGATAGCTCATGGACATTTGTCTACATGGTGGACTGACGCCATCTTTTCTACATATGCAGACTGTGGAGCAGAACTTCAGCAATTGTCTATTTCAAGCCAGTTAGTACTGAAAAGCAAATGTTTTCCAAATGATATTCTAAAACGTGATGTTACTTAATATACTTTCCATCTACAAATATATATATATAAAAAAAACCAAACAACAAACTGTTTTGAAAAAAAGACAGGCTTGGACATGAACCACTTCAGATGCTCTGGACTTCTGTAACTGTGACAATGACTACTGAACCTCATAATTTTCTGAGCAGTTTGATATTTATTGTTTTGTCTGTGAGCCAACTTAAAAGGCATATTTACATTTTCTGGTTTACCTGAATCATCAAACATACTTTTTCACCCATTTGTCATAGATACTTTTTCCTGTTCTAGCGTATATAACTCTCAAATATTCTGAATCAGAAATAAGGCACTCAGCTGCATTTTAAATTTTAAAGGTTAATTTCAATACCAAAGCCATAGTGGAATGATAAACAGCAGCATATAGATCAGCAGCCAAGGTAAAGTGTTCCTAAAAAATTAGCTTAATCATTTACTACAGTAGTCAATAGTCTTTCTGGCGCTATGAACAGCAAATCAGTATCTTCCATTAGACAAAATTTGCATACTTCATAAGTTCATCATAAGGGTGGTAGTGTCCAGGAGACAGGTCAGAAGCAGGAGACGACAGGGAGGGCCTTCATTTCCCAGTGGCCAGCCACAGGGTTTAGATGAGTGTGTGAGTGAGCTTCGAAAATTAGCAAGATTGTTCTCAGTAAGTGCCATTGTACTGGGCTTGGTTTGACCAACAGCCTGCTTTCCAGGTATAGGGTAATGCTTTAGAATGGGAAACACAGCTAAAACACTTGTAAGCCTCTGATCTCAGGTCAGAGAGGGTGAACATTTGGATCCATAGGCTAAAGTGTTTCTGAAGATTTTGGACCTTCAAGGCCTGAAGAGCTTGAAGACATTGTACTGTAATGCCATATTGCTTCTAACCTCTGTGGTTTGCCTTGACACAGAAGGCAAGTAAGTTGTACTATATTAACACCATGATGATGTTCAGGTAATGAACTTGTAGTCAATGCCTTGTACCAAGATCAGAAATTAGGTATGCTGCTATCAAAGTGAATGCCAATTCAGACTTCAGTGTGAAAAGGTAGATAAAAGAGGTGGATTGAGATATCTGAATTACATTTCAACTGCAGTGTTCAGGAGACAAAAAGCTGTTCGCCAACACCAAATAAAGGCCTTATATTCAGGGATGTAAGTTGTGTAATTAAAATTTAGAACTCATAGAATCTCAGCCTTCCACTTTGATGGAAGATATTACAAATCTCTAAATGGGAAGGACAGGGGAAAAGCGTTCAAAATGATCAGGTGATTAGGACAATTATCCAGGAACACTGAAGTTCAGATCTGTGATCTAAGTTTAAAAGAAGCAGTATCTGAACTTCCACCTCCTACATCCAAGGTGAATAGCACAACCGTACTTACTTGCTATGCTGGAATTGCTTATACTCTTATTTCAAGTATTACTGCCTGAAGCATGTTATTTCTAACATTTGCGTGAATCTGTTTATGCTGTACTTCATCCAGTGCTGTGGCTGTAAAATCATAACTCATTCCAATATTAATGCAATATTTAAATAATAAAAAAAATAGGTAAATTATCTTTTTCTGGAAGGCAAAAATACAGTAGAATGTCCTAATGACTAAAATATGCCTCAAGCATTTATAGCCTAATGTGGTGAAACTTGAGAAAAGCACATTTATGAACTGTGCTGTTTACATTCCTTGATTCTACTACAGGATGTCAGCTTACACTTCAATTCACAAGCAAGCACAATGAAAACTGCAACAAGGCCTTTTCTGCTTTCTTCCAATGTGGGCCGAATACTAATATCATAATATAACTGAACAAGAAGAAATAGTTGTCTTGAAAACCTTCAGAAGCATGTTGCAGTGTTACCTTGGTGGTATTACAGATAAGTCTGACTATTCATTTGCTTGCCTTCTTTTGTAAATTGAATCTCTCCATTCCAAAAAGGAATAAAATAAAGTTAAAAGGACATGAAAAAAAATGGATCTGTTGTCTGACATTTTTTAGAAATTTAAAAAAACTTATTAAACGATAATTCTCTTTCTTTTCCACAGTGAAATATTTCGAGAACATTTGGAAATCAATTTACACTTTTTGGTTGTGAGTAGGTTACCTTTTTGATTAAAGACTGTTCTTGTTTTCTCCTGACTCTTCAATTCTTTAAGTCAGGGACTGCATTTGGACTTGTGGAGGGCATACTGAAAATTGGCATTTGCTGCCTAATCAGGATTTGAGAAAGCTGAGATTACGTAATCATTGGACAGCAGGCTAAAAGATTCAGCTTTGAAATAGGTAAAAATATATCAGAAAGAAGAGACGGAAGAATAATGTAAAAAGATTTTGGTGAAAAGGTTTGTCAGTTATTTTCATTTTTACTGTAAGGGGGAAACTGCAGGAGGGTGTGTGACTCAGGTCTATTCAACATCCTGCCCAAAACAGGATAGCACAATCAACTAATCATTGAATTTTGGAAATCACCAGAGAGGGAGATTCTGCTGCCTCTCTGTGCAACCCTTCCAGTGCTTGACGCCTGTCACAGTCTATTCAATGAGAATTTTTCTTCCTGTTGACTGTGCTTACTAGCTGTTGATCTTTTGCTGTACATGTCCAAGAGAGAAATCTGGCTTTGGTGTCTCTACAACTCCCCTCTACCTAATGAGACTGAAATTAGATTCCTTTTTAATTACCTTTGTTTTTTTCATGTTAAGCAAATATTATTCTTCAGCCCTTCCTAATACATCGTGTTCTACAGCCTCTCTAACTATCTCCATGATTCTGCGCTACAGTGTTAATATCTCTTTTTTATATTGGGTCTAAAATCAGACACAGTAATCCAGATGCACACACTGAATTCACAGTCACTGGATGGAGAAGAATAACCATCTGCTTCAGTCTGCTAACTACATTCTTGCTAATATAGAACAGTAGGCATTTAGTCTTCATTGCTGGAAAGGTATCTTGGCCTATAGAATCTTAGGTCTTTTGCCAAAGACCTGAAACCCACCCAGTCTGTCCCCAGCCTGGACTGATGATGGATTTATTGCATTCCAAGTATGAAACCTTGTATTTTTGTTTATTGAACTTTATGAGTTTCTTATTAGCCTATTTTCCCAACTTGTTGAGGTTCCTCAACAAGAGCGGCCCAGCCCTCTGTCATATCAACATTGCTCCCAAATTTGAAGTCATGCACGAACCTGATAGGGGTGAATCCTTATCAAGGCCTCTGTCAAAGTTGTTAAATAGCGTCAGTCCTTTCATAAATTTCTGAGAAATATGACATAATTGATCTGTAGATATACTTCTACTCATACCACTACCCTTTGAGTCTGACTTTCCAGACAGATATTTTTTACCCAGCTTATAGTTCACTGATCTAATCTTTACCTCTTCAGTTTGGTTACCATGACTCTCTGGATGACCATATGAAACCTTGATATAATCAAGGTAAATGCAGTGCCCTGCACTCCCTCCAACCACAGAGACATAATGTACTCATAGCAAGGAAAACATAATTTGGCCTCTGAAATCTATGTTGGCTATACCCAGTCATTTTATTTTTTTTTCCTTCATATGCCTAGAAAAAGCTTCCACAAGGATTAGCTCTATAATTCTGCCAGGTAGTGAGGTTGACTCCTCTATCTGCCTAATTAAATGATTTTGGAATTGCTTACTGTCTAGAGCCTCTAGGATAGGAAATTAAGTAATCAAGATCAAATAACCTAAATTTGGGTATCTGTATGTCAACTAGCTAGCTTTCTTATTATAGCCAATGAAGGGAGGATTCAGATACCTGAATAGGAATCTTGTGTCACTGGAGAAGACCTAGAATACCTGAGACATCCCCACATGGATAGAAGATATGACCCACGACCTGTGAAAGAACCGTGCTTTCCCACATGAGAAGCTGGAGACAAGGGAAGATATTTCCAAGAATCACAAATGGCAATAAATAGATGTGCATAACAAATTGGATCCTGCTATGGACAATAACTTTTAGATCTGAATCACCATCTTGGCTCTGCTATTGTTTTTAACTTGTTTTCAATGGGTTGTGATAGAAGCTTGGGTAAACACTCTATTTTCCCTTTTTTAATAACATGACTACTGTACATTTCAGACGGTTGTTTTGGGGTTTGTTTGGTTAGTTTGTTTTTGTTTAGGTTTTGGTAGTGTTGTTTGTTTTGGGGTTTTTTTGTTGGCTTTGGTTTTGTTTGTTTTTTCCTTTTTCCACATTTTTTTTTTATTTTCTCTGCAGTTTACATTTTGGACTTAAACATGCACACCACCATCATGATTTAGAAACATAAGTGAGACTTGAAGAATGTCCTTGAAAATGGAAGCATGAGAAAATTATATGTTACTAAATGGAACAACACAAGTAAAACTGCCATTCCTGCATCTTCTATAATATACCAAAGTTTGCAAATTGTCTTACTCTAGGACAATGACTAACGTTGCCAAAGGCTGCATCTTGTCTGTACAACTGTACTGTAAAAAAAACCCAAAAACCAGATAAAACAGATAAGAATAACTAGTCTGATAATTGTACTGCGCTACTTAGATCATTCCTAATAATAAACTCCTTTTCTTATAGCAAATGATAATTTGCATTATGTTTTTGTCAAATCAAAATAGGGATTAAAAAAAAAATACACCACCACTGTACAGAAGTCACTGTTTCTTTTGAAAAGTGTAGATCTGTTAGAAAAGAATAGTGATTTCTAGCCTAAATGAAAGTCTTTGGTTTTGTCTGAAAAAAATGATGATTTAAAAAGAAAATAAGAGAAAGAAAACAATAGCATGAAAATTATTCAGAAATTTTGTCAGTTTCTGTGAAGACAGGAACTTCCTGCAGTCTTTGAAATGCTGGTGATTTAGCAAGATAAAATAAAATGTCACCTGAATAATAACAACAGAAAAAAAAATTAGTGTTCCTGGATATCAGCTCTTAAGATTTTGTTCAAATTTCTCAATAACATGGAACTCTTCAAGCAAGAGTGATTAGTCATGCTTATGAATGTGGAAGGGGAAGTACATTTCTGAATCATGCAAAATGCACGATGTTTTTGTTGAGCTCATTGTGATGGCAAATAATGAAATGCCATTTCTATGATAATTAACAGCTACACAGACAACTCCAGTTTCATTCCATTTTATAGTGAAGATGATATAGTGTAATACATACATCTATATATCATATCATCCCTCTGAATTCAATATACCCCCTCGCACAATTAATGTTGTCTATAGTAGACGAAGTGCCAAAATTCTGTTTTGAGGCTCTAACTCTGGTTCACTGCTGAATCTCTCTTTGCTTTTACATCACAGGTTTGGACTCAGGTTTAGATGAATTATATTTATGCATATGCTCTATTTCAAGAGTAAATACGATTATGTTTCTATGCTTATAAGTATACCATTCTACGATTCAATTCTATGATTCTATGATTGCTTGCATAGAAAAAGCGCTCAAGCAACAGGCTTTAAAAGGAAGAATATGGTTAGTATTTAGGACTGATTTTAACCTAAAAACTGTCTTAGTGCTTTCCCAGTGTAACACTATATTTTGCAGACTTCTAACAATAATAGTCCTAAGAAGCTCAACAAGAATATTAATATCACTACAGCTAACACCTCAGTAATTCAGAGAGATTGTTCTAACTCAGTTGATGGAGATGGAGAAACAGGAATAAAGAAATGAAGCCAATATCTCCAGATGCACAGGACTGAAGCTAACCATCGTTTCCAATAGAATAGACACCTATTGTAATGTGATTTTTGGAGTGCTGAGAAACTTGTCCTGACTTCTAGCACTCAGCTTTGTCAGGTTGTTATCTTTATCACAGGCTTCCTGTTACAGAGCAAGGAAACAGGACCATTAATTATTCTATGTTAGGAAAAGAACAAAAAAGAAAACAAGCCATCAAAAGGCTTGAAATGTTCTTTTTATCAGGCATGCTATAACGTTGCTCTTTTAATGACAAGGTGTGTCCATGTATTTCAACCATTTCAGATCCAGCTTATCTTACTTAGTCCAATTATTATCTTTTTACTATATAGGTGTGGAATTTCACCTTTTTGAAGCTTTTACTTTAGTTCCATTAGGAGCAAGGGAAGAAACAAAACAATATTTTGAGATTATGATTTCTGGAACCTTTTCAAATATAACTGATATTCTATGACAGTGATGAAATTAATTTTTTGTCCTATGCTAATGTCAAATATATATAAATTGGGAATTGAACCAATACATTGGTGTTCTACTGCACAGTGAAATGACACAGCACTGATGATGAGCTGAAATCCTGGGCCATAGTGGAGAAAATTTGAATCAGAGATTACACATTTCTTCCAAAATGGAACATCCAATAAGCCTTCAAACTATAAATAGGCAAGAGGCTTCGTACTTCCATCACTTAATGACTCATGTACAGAAGGCCTCTTTATATGTAAGCATGTGAATTTATTATTGACAGCAATTACTAGTAGCTATTGTTTCCAAATTAACTCCTTAGGCAGTAAAAACCATGGAAAAAAATTTCCTTGAGTGGTAATTTTCAGAAGTGTACTTAGTTTGACTTCTAGGATTTAACCCTTCAGAAGCTTGAAAACACATATGAGAGTAAAACACTAAGATTCACTAACCAAATTGCCATGTGGAAAACTCTTTAGTGAGCAAGGCATTTCGAGGCAGATAATTGCTGTTCATACTTAGCAAACTGTTGAAGGCAGCTCTAGATTTCCAAGAAGTGACTCTTGGGTTCTCAGACACCAAAATTTCATCAATAGAATCACTTCTTTAAAAAAACTGTCCATTCACTCAGGTGATGGGCAAGCAGTTCCATTGCAATAAGATTCATTACTAATTCCAGTTAATTTTTTTTCCAAGCTTAATTAAGCTTATATTTCCACATTAAAGTTAAGAGCTTTTTTAAGAAAATAATAAACTAAAACGAAAAAAACCCTGACTTCTACATTTCATCAGTCTCATTTAATATAAAGTTAATAAGTAGAAACTGATTTTGGAAATTAAAGAACCTTTTTACATTACCCTTATAATTAACTTTGTATTAAATTAATAATGTACATGTTGCAAAACTTTAAGCTTTGAAATGCAGAATTACAAATAACTAATCCAAATAAAAATACAGATGAAAGAAAAACAACATGTTGGCCCATTTCAGAGGAAAGTATCATAAATGGAAGTTAGTGACTTTTGTATATATGTGTACATATCTATACCTCCAAAGTGATTCCAAGCTACTGATATTTCTGAGTTCAGACCAGGAGTATGCTGTGCGATACTTGCAACTTGTATTTCTTAAGAGATTAGAAATACTGTATTTCACTTGTAGCCCAGTTTTACTCTAGAGATGCAGACAGACTTCTAGTGTTCCATAAGAGGCATCTTCTAGTGCTTTCTATTGAGGCAGAAAAAAGGTTTAGTTTCCAGATACTGTCAACTATGTGATATTCTCATGACCGAGTGTGTGCTATAGAGCTCTCCACAGTCCTAGTCCCTCAAGCAGCAAGATGAGGGAACCATTAAAAGTCCCTTCTGATCCTCATATATGGATTTTGTTCCTGTTGAGATCAGGTCATGAACTGGACAAAGAGGGAATGGTACATTACCTGCATTTGTTGCACCACAAAGTTGAAGCATGACGGCTCTTTTGTGTATCCAAAAAGGGAACTAAGAAGTCTCCTTCTACAAAACAGACACAATCTCCAATACTGTTCCTGCCTCCTTTTTTGCCATATATCATATGGGATTAATGACTCAAATGATCAGAATCAGCTCACATTCTCAGACGACTTCTCTAATGCTGAAACATGTAAATACTAATATTTCACATCCCTCTCAGAGCAACATTTACAATATTGACATCAATACTGTTAAAATGTCAGCCCATTCTAAAGGTAAGTTTTACAGCAAACCTTCTCTTAACCTTTGTTTGCCAATATTGCAATACTTGTGATACTGAGATGTCATCTAGGTTTCAAATGATCATGTTCAATTTTATATTTCTTCTGTATATCAATAAAGCGGAAACAATTTTCAGATCTTGTCTAGCCAGAATGCTAATTCAGACTTTAAAAGCAGCTCTTTTATAGCGTAAAACATAGCAGGCAACATATGCCAGAGAGAATTAATTTACTTATTTACAAATACAGTGAACAAGCATGTACATGAATAGAAATGTATTATATTTCTAAGCAAAAAGTCAAAAATCAAACCCTTAACCTATCACTTTTTAAATTTATATCACCACCTATTTCCTTTTAATTCTTTTCAGTAATTTTTTTCTCTCCTGCCAAGTGATGCATGTCATATAAATTTTACTGTAAAAAGGGAAGAATCTAAAAGAATCTAAATTAAATCATAACTTTAATGAAAATGAGAGGATTTAAATAAATTTCTTAGGGTTATTTATAACAGTTATTTCAGTGCAAGGAAAGTCTGAAGGAGGAAAATCTTGATCATCTGTGTGCTAAGTGAAAGGTACTTTGCACACCCCAAGCCACTCATGGAACATAAAATGAAACTCAAACACCTCTTACAGAGTGATCATGAAAAAGGTACTACACTAAAGCTGAAAAAGTAAACATGAGCAGAAGAAATATAGAGAACTATGTGGGTTGAGTGGGTGGATTCAAAATAAAGGGAAAAACGTAGTTCAAATGTCAAGCAGAGCACAAAGTCTTATTTTTCATAGTTGTCTTCCAAACTAAAAAAAAAAAAAGAAAACCCAACCAATCAACCAAAAATACCCAAACCAAACCCCCCCCAAAAAAAAACCTCAAAAACTTAACTGCCAGACAAGAATAAAGAATAAAATGTCTTAGCTGAAAATAAAAATTTTATGTAACATAGTTTTATAAATATACCTAAAAATGTAAGTGAAGTCATTATCAAGTAATTTGGTACACTCATTACAGAATTACAGTACTGTAATTCACCATTTCTTTTTAACTCTACTATAGCAGTTGTTTGTGTATTTTAGAACCAGTGTTGATTGTGATGTCAAGGGAAAACATTAGTTTCAACAAAACCACAAAGAGGGCCAGAGAATAAAGTAATTCTGGAGAATTTGCCATGTACAGATTCGAATTCAAAAGGTGATAAATACTTTATATGACAGAATCATACAGAGATAATATAACATCATAATATTAGCAAAGAGTACAAAATCAAAATGTTTTCTTTTGGGAAAGAATCTAGAAAATTCCTACAAAAATTAATGCTTCATTTTGGTGGAAAAAAAAAATCTTTGGATTGAACTGAATATAGTATCTTCTTCTTTGGAAATTTTATTTATTGTGAAACGATACAGCTGACATTCATATTGAGAGTGACTGATATTTCCTGTAAAGAAAAAAGGTCTCTATCAGACTCAGTGAAGTATTAGCAATAACTTTCCTCATTATAGAAAAACTCCTGAAAACAAGTTCATACCTCAGGCTTTATGAACACAATAAATTTTGCCCTATCTTCTTTGTTATGTGTTTTTGTGGGGTTTTATTTGTTTGTTTGGCTGTGTTGGTTTATTTTTGGTTTTGTTTTCCAGAAAAGTTTCATGTATTCTACTTCCTGTTTTCCTTGGTAGACAATATCAAATACTAGAAAATGGGATGCAACTTACAAAATGCACATATTTTGTGGCTTTATATTAGCATTTAAAAAGTTTTCTTTGAAATACCTAATAGAGTTTACTTTGTCCTCCAAATACTTTATAATTTCAAGGAAAAAATGCTCTTTTAAGAACTGAAGATAAACATAGTGGTTCTCTGTAAGTCAGTACTGGAGTTAGTGCTGCGAGATTGGTAAGGGTCATGAACAGACAGTTCATATGCATTTCAGTTTGCATCCAAAATGTTTTGCTCAACAGAACATACAGAGAGATCAGAGGAAATGTAGTCAGAGATATAAATCTAGTATTTTTTCTTTTCTCACAGAAGACTTAAATGCAGACTATTTTCTTCGAAGAAATTTCTAATCCTGCTAAAGGGAACTACAGAAAAAGAATATACTTTGAGTAGGAAAAACATTACATATTTTTCTTGAAAATATTAATCTCTAAAAATGTTTTCTGAGAGTAGACAAGCTACGTAGCTTTGTTCCTATTCTATTTTGTATTTGATTAAATACAATAAATTGTTGCATTAAAAATAATTACATAAACTTTACATATACTCGTGTGGTGGTTTGACCTTAGCTGGAGGCCAGATGCCCACCAAGTCCACCAAGCTAGCACTTGGCTTGGGATGGTTGGGCTTCCCACAGGATTACAGCCTCCTTTTGTTGTTCATTCATTCCTCTATGGGGTACTCTATGGGCTGCAGGTGGATATCTCCTCCACTATGGACCTCCATGGGCTGCAGGGGCACAGCCTGACTCACCATGGTCTGCACCATAGGCTGCAGGGGAATCTCTGCTCTGGTGCCTGGGCACCTTCTACCACGTCCTTCTTCTCTGAAGGTGTCCGCAGATTAGCTTCTTTCACATACTCTCTCTCCTCACTTTGGCTGCAATTGTGTTGCATGGGGTTTTCCCCCCTATCTTAACTGTGTTATCTCAGAAGCACTACCACCATTGCTGATGGGCATCAGTGGGTCTGTCTTGGAGCTAACTGACATGGACTCTATCTAACATAGGGGAAGTTTCTAGCATCTTCTTATAGAAGACACCCCTTCACTATCAGAGCCTTGCCATGCAAGCCAATACAACTCGAATTAAAAATGTAAACCAGCTGTTCATTTTATCTATTTAAGCTGTTTGCTGTACGTATTAATTTAGAATTTATTTCAAGGTCTAAAGGATGGTATTGTGGTTTTTCTGGTGATCACAAACTGAAAGATGCTGGAACTTCAAAGATTCTTGAGGCTGGCGGCTGGAAGGAAGCAAAGCATTTAACCTCCTGAAACTTCACTTCATCCAAACAGGAAATTAACACAAAGGCAGAACCTGCGTTCCTCTGACTAAGCTGCTCTCTGTCTTTTTTTCTAATGTGTTGGGTTTCAGGACAGCAAACTGAAGTGCACCTTATTGACTGAAGTATCTGAGCATTTATGGAGTTTTCTTGAATTTTCTAAAGGTTCCAGTAAGTAGAATCTAATGCATAAAGGAAGAAGTTGACTGATTTTTCTGTATTCATAATTTTGTTTATCCATATATAATCTAAGTTGGAATAAAGACTGATATGTTAACAAGGATCATACTAAATATGTTCTTGAAATTTATAATTTTGATAGTAAAATGTTTTATTGTGGAACTTCAGCTTTAAAATGTTATATTGTAATTTAATGTAGTGTTGTTAATCTGCATAGCAGAGACTATACGACATAGCAGACATAGTGGAGGTGAGCTCTGTTACAGAAGAGACAGAAGTTAGGCTCATGGTGTTAAGGTTTCAGCATGAAATTTATCTAACCAAACTTCAGACATCTGCCAAACACACATCTGTGCTTACCATCATTTTGCAATGATCTACCTCCTAATGCCCAGTGGAAAGAAACTGATATTTTTATCATATTACTCACATAACTTGTTTGAAATAACTCCTTTAAAATTACATGATACATACAGAAGAAGGACTTTTTCTCTTCAAAACTTAAAAAAGTTTTGTGGGGTATCTGAGGAGTGTTTCTGTGTCTCAGAGTATTTTGGAGAGTGGAGACCTTTTTGAAGATTTGTGGATCCTTCTTAAATAAATCTCAATGATAATGCTATTGGCAACTACAAAAAATGGGACTGGATGACTAGTGCTGTTTCACTGGTAATGTCTATGCAAGTAAATAAAACTGTGCCAGAGTGCGAGTGTGTAATAGGTTGTGACTGTCCACACTGTTTAAATTTTAGCACAGTCTCTGGCATGGTTTGTGCCAAACAACAATCTGCCAGATAACTGATGCATTGTCCAGGTAATTGCATATGCCAGCAACTATTCACAGTTTGGATCTGGCCATCCTGTTTTGAGGGGAAAAAAGTGCCTAGTGATACACCATGCCATTTAACTTCGAGTCCAGAGAATGTTCCTAGAATGTTTAAATTTCTGCTGTAGGCATTCCTTTTCAGTTCTACATGATTATGAGATTTGGGGCCATATAAAACCAAGAAGGTTCCATTTCCACTAAACCATTTCAGTACAATTTTTCCTAGGAACTTCAAGAAATCTAAGGTCTATGTGTAATGCCACATAAACTTTACAGGAAGTTCTTAACCAATTTCATAGGGTTCCTGTGGGTCTCTGAAGAGGAAACACGCACTTCTTATGCAGGTGAAACTTCATAGATTCCACTGAGAGTTCTGACAAAAGATGTGAAAGATAGTTAGCTCTCTGTGATGTAATTAAAGTTTGTATAATTGAAACCCTGCAGCTCTAAGCAGCTTCAGACTCTGAAGTTTTATTTGAAACACTGTAAGGAAATGAGACGTAAACAATGTCTCTGGGGAACACATTTTAAAGGGAATGGGGATAATGAAGACACAGTCCATATTACAACTGTAGGTTATTGGGTTTTGTTTGAGGTTTTTTGTTGTTGTGTTGTTTTGTTTTGTTTTGTTATTTTCCAAATAGTAAAATACATCAAACAGCAAAAGAGAAAGAAGAGGAAAAAGGATTTCAAGGTTACACAGGAGGAAGTAAAACAACATTTGGGGAATTATAAATATTTTTTTTTCCACTAGGAAAGAAAGAGAATATTGTGAGAAACCTGGAAATTTCTCAAGCTGGGTTTGTAAAAAACAAAACCTATAATAAATTTTTATCGTGCATGCACAAACTGATAAAAAGCAGTGGTCTTTTAAAAGAGAATGAAAAAAGAATATACAGATGATGTTAAAATTATTAAGCAAAACATTATGCTATTTTATGATGATAAACTCTACACACATTACTATGTTATCAATAAAATATATCACAAAAAAATAAAAAAATAACCTAGCAAAAAATATGGCCTACCATGGTCATGGTTAACTCTCTGAAACCATGATTAGCCTCCAAGAAAGACTAAACTGCATGATATCAGTTACCTCTGTAATTGACTGTCATTTCATACATTGCTTTTATTATTACCTAATGTATATCAGAATTTCATGGATTAGTGTTTCAGTTTGAGAATTGCCAATCTTTTATCCTAATGTACAGTCAGCCAAATAAATAGAGATCAAGGCAGTCTTGCAGTAAAGTGTCCTGGGTTCAACCATCATCATATGCCCATTCATTGGCAACAGTAACCTGGAATGACATAGTACCACTAACAGTGGATGAAATGACTCATAA
>WYDI02031121.1:2540-128550 GCA_009867235.2 Psittacus erithacus | reverse complement strand
GCTCAGAAAGTCTTTGACCAATTGTAAACATTCTAAGCAGTAGCTACAAACATTGGTATTATCAGTACTGTTCTCAGACTGAAAGTTAGAAACACAGTGCTGCACCAGCCACTAAGGAGGAGAAAAAATGACTGCTACTGCTGAACCCATGACAGACAGCTACTCTATTATAAAGCATTTCTTTAATTAACAAAAGGTGGTACCTGAGAAGGCAAGCACTGCTATGAAAAACACTTGCCTTACACCCAGAGAAACACAACAGTCTTCAGATTTATTCAAATCATTCAGTTGTTTTGCTGCCTTTTTATCTGTCTTCAGGTGGGGCTGTGGCCACTGCCCTCATCCCGTAGCCCCACGGCACCACGGAGTCTTCAGCTCTGCCCCATCTCTAAGCTGCAGGAGCAGAGTGGTGGCTTTTAGTTTTCCTCACTCAAAAACTAGTGCAAATCACTTTCCTCCACTGATACTGGGGAAGAACAGCCGATGGCAAAGCAGGCCAGCTTCAGAGAAATGTGGTGTGTGCAGAGCTAAAAGCTGCTTGGAAATGACAGGATGATCTGGGACTTCATAAGTACTGGGATACCTCCTGGAGCTTTTATTCAACTGCTATTCAGGTTTTATTCAGTAATAACATCTGTTGATTTCAGTGAATTCTTGACTAGGAATTAAATTAATTGAATATCAGGATAGGATTCTCCTCATTGAAAGAAACTTCAAAGAATTTTAATAAAACCATGAAGTCCTAATACACTATTTTATGCGGCATAAGGTTATTTTATAACATAATAAATATTTAAATATCTCTTCATATATTCAGCATACAGTCTAAAATTGCTTTCTTCTTATTTGCTTGCAGAATTAAAAAAAAATAAATCAGAAGTTTCCGTTTCTAAGCATCATATCCAATATTTTGGCATCAGCCAAGTTTCCAGTCATCCACACAAATGCAGGCTGTTTCTCCAGGTTTGGAAAATGCAGGACCCTAGAAGAAAACACTAAGTCAAAGCTGTTTGCTAACTTTACATGTACATATATATATATTTATATTTGCAGTTAAAGCTCTTTGTAAACTTTTACCCATACATATATTGTTGCAATTGTAAGTTTCCAACTCATACATCTGCAAAATAACGTCTACCAAATGAAGTCTAGAAAAGCAGTCTAAGAAATATTGGAGCTGTAGGAAGGAACTTTTACTGGGCATAATGTCAGATGACAGAATTTATTCTACAATATAAAGCTAGTCAGTACTGTGTTACAAAATAGATACAGGTAAGTAGAGAAATACAGATAGCGAGAGCCATGAATGTCTGCAAGGAGGCAAGAGATAAACAGAAGATATTGTTTTTGTAAATAGCTTCAATGACAAAGACAAGTGCCTCTGAGCTTGCTTGTCAAATAAATTGCATTAATACCTCATTTAAAATAACCCTAGTATGTCACCAAGTTATTAAAATCAAAAATAACTTGAACAGGCTTGCTTTCTTCTTACGTGTCTTTTAATTGTTGGACCACTTTTTGAATTTGCAAGTGCCCACATGAAGCATCATTTAACTAATGTATTCAAATGCTATACAACAATCTTATATCCATTTCAAGTTTAAAGCCCTCTGTTGACTTATCAGCTAAAATTTTGAGCTATTTCCCCATTGATTTCACTGCAGCACTTTCAGTAAATGCAACTCAAAAATCAGGAGAAATTAAAATTAAAAGATCTAAGGGCATATATCTTTTGAAGTTGCTTTTTCTTTTTTTTTTTTTATTTTTGCATTAACATGTCACAGATGGCCAGCATGTTGAACAGGGTGATTTTGTATGCTATCTAAAGACATTGTTACAAGCAAAGCTATGCCCCTTTGCATCCTTATGACACTTTATTAGGGCCTGAAAACACTCTGATGGTATATGCAGTGTTTCTGTATGAAAGATCTAAATGCTGCAAACCTTCAATGAGGCATATGGCTTCGGTTTGTAGCATAGTGCAGCCCTAAATTCTGTGCTGGAGGAAAGAATACCTCACCTTCTCCAAGGTCTTTTATTTTTATGTGCTTACAAATAGTGAGTTATTTTATAAACAGATATTTTTCATTCTCTTAAGTGCATTTTATAAACCTTCTATAGTACAAACTGCATCTAAAACTCCTTTTAAAGAAAAATGCTTAACAGCAGTAAGTTGTTTAAATTACAGAGTAATTGTAGGAATACACAGAAGCATACCCGTCATTGTGGAAATACAACTTCCTCACGTTCTGGCTTTGGGTGCCTCCTTACCCAGCCACAGGAGTGGCTTATATCAGAAGCACATCCAAGTGCTAGGGAGGTGATGTTGCCATTGTGCCCATCAGCGAGGCAGCTGGAGATGAAACTGTGCTATCCTGGTACACTCCAGCCCCTGAGCATCACTGACCTCTGGGTTACACAGCCAGGATATTGGAGGTTTGTGTGAGGTTTTGACCTTCCTGTAACACTACAAGAAGCAGAGTCTGTTGGAAAGTAGTCTTACAGTCAACCGGCATATCATTAATCATCAATTTAGCTCAAGAACGGCTGAACAGGTAGACAGGCTGGGATAAGAAAATGTAATTTTTCAGATTCCAAAAAGCAGCAGTTAATTGCATTACTTTACCAAGGTGTTTCTCTATCACACCTTCAGTAAGACAAGTCTGTGATGGGTAGACCTGATGGGGAACATAATATGCTGTAATTTATTTCTTGCCAGGGTGGCACAGTAGAAAATGAGCATACTTAGAGCTTCTTTTATCAACTTACTCTGTAATAGACTGAAATGTATTAGAATAGAAGAAATCCCTGTCCTTAAACTTTACCTTCAGGCATTCTAGCAGGCATTCCTAGAAAGTCTATTTTTTCCACTATAGAAAAATTACATTCAGTCTTTCCTTGTGAGAAACTTCCCCACCTAATGCTTACCAAAACTTAAATATTTTAGAGTATATTCATTCTACAAAGTTCATGACCATTATCTTGTCCTGGCATACACACCCAAGCTTAATCTTGGTAGAGAGTGAACAGCACAGATAAAGAATTGGCAGCACAACATGCATGCAGGCAAACAGTATTGAAATGCTGAGCACCGCTACACAGCCCAGGCTGCCTTGTTCTTATTGATGGCGTTGTCTGATCTGGCCCAATTAATGTGCCAATGACTACTCCTTGTTACAGTGGAAGCATGAAGAGGTTCAAAGTGGAGCCTCATATTGCAGCAGTCTTACCACAGCTCTATGGTGAATGAAGCTTCTTCATCTCCAGATTTGATTTACTTCACAATCAGCGCAGTAAGTTGGGCTCAGTTCAAGGGATTTGTTTGCATGCCACACATCTGATGTGTTAACTGAAAGTATTACATATGTTACCATGAGCGTTTCTTGCACTTAGAGACGCTCTTGTTTTATTTCACATAGAAAATTCTCATTCAGACTTGGGAGGTACTCTGTGTCATTTGAGACATTAACTGAGGCCATAAAATATTTCTGGGGACTGGTTTTATCCCATATTTGCATTGCTTCAAGTCTCCCACGTGAGGCAGCAGAGCCTAAAAGGCATCAGCAGAGACCATGCAAGCTTTATGCTCCTACCTTCTGCATGGGACAGAAGAGCAGCTGCTTTACTTCCTCTTGCCCTGCTATCCAGCCAGTTGGGATTCTCCATATTTCAATATGCTATGATGAAATAAGTTTTGGAAATTACAGGTTGTTAGGAAACAGAGCAAGCACATGCCATACCTGAACTGTAAATTTGCAGATAAGCCTTTATACAAATTATTTTAGGAAATGCCTGTATATTCTTCAGAGTTGTACAGTTATTTTTTATTATCGATATATGTAATAAAGGAAATTACATGACAATCTGCAGCACAGAACTGAACAAATTGCCAGTTTATCACAAAGTTTGCAACCCTTCCTCAAAAGATACTGTATGGCTTTTTTTGATTGAATTACTTCTATTGGTGCAGTATCCTAATGTGGATTTGATGAGTGTCTTCGTTCTCTTTCAGAGCACTATGCGCTATAATCTGAATGTCAGAGACATCACACTATTCATTGTGAATACTAATGACATCCCTTCACTGTATAATAAAATTCAACATTCAAATTTGTTTCTATAACGTTTCCACATAATGTACATATACACCATGTTTCATTAAAAATATTTCTCTTATCAACCTGAAAAACACAAATGAGGGGAAAACAGTGTAGCACCCCTTTTAAGAGAAATGTGGTGAAATTGGATTTCACTTACAATTGTCATTTCTTATATGTTCCTTTTCAGTCGTCCTTTAAGTGATTCGCGTACACACAAGGGTCCTCTGAGCCTGGGAATTCTGTAACAAAAAATGATCAAATACAACTGAAATGAGTGCAGATTCCGTGGCAATAATAAGGCAGATTTTTTAATATATATTAAAGCAGTGTTTCTGCATAACATTAGCAATTTTAATTGTGGTGTTTGACATTCAGTGTTAATCCAATGGCTCTAAAGCTTATTAAAAATGGCAGTAGACACATTGGTAATACAGAAGCAGGTCAGGCATTGTCAAAAACAATACTGACATTAAGAATTAAAAATAAAACTATGGGTATTGTAGAAATACAATTTTGCATGAAATCCACAAGCACAGAATCAATAACACTCAAGTGGGATGAGCAGTGCCTGCAGATGCAGACAGTCCCAGAAGAGCAGCTGAAACATCCCCAGCAAGAAAAGAATTCCTTCCATCTCTTCAGTCCCTTTTATTTGTTGTCTGGCTCTGCAGTTTCTTTTCTCTGTGGCATTAGCCATGGAATTAATACAAAGGCCAAAAAATTCTCTTTGAAAAAAAGCCCTGTGGGGCAAAGGAGAAGGGTCTGTGCCTGGCTCAGCCAGTACTTGTCCATGCACTAATTACTTCACCTCTCTGTCTGATCTCCCCCAGCTGTAACTTTGTGGCCACCTGTACTTTGCAAGTCATCTGGAGAATTACAGCAAAAAAGTAACATGTAAAACATTACATAAACATGCAAAATTACATGAACATGAGTTGATAAAGTTTTTTTTAGTGACACAGTTTTGCTATCCTCAATTCATAGCAATACACTGCATTACTGCATCCTATTACATGGGTAGCCGATTGCAACTGGTGTGATAGTGCGCAAAATAAGGGACTATCATACTTGGGAAGACAACCTGCTTTGGTTTATCAAAGCTGTCTACTTTCAATAATAATGAAGTAAAAGGTGCTCAGATTTAGAGAATTAGCTGTTTCTTGAACTGCGCTCAGTGTTCATCTCATCTTGATGATTAGTAAAACATCAGTTTATTTTCTTTGTCATGCTCTCCTGAATATACATATTGCTAAGTGCAGCATGTATAATTATTTGATTAGACCACCTCTTCTAAGATGATGACTTTATTTTGGAGGAAACAAAGCAAAACTGAAAACACTTTTTTCCTAACTATGTTTTGCATCACATTTGACGGAAGTTATTTAACTATTGATATTACTTAGGAATCCTCTGTAGCAGTCTTAAAAAGTCTCCCATAGAGGAAGCAAGAATCACTCTAGAAAAACTATTGAAGCCGACACAGGCAACCATTAATGAATACCATGGAGGACTTGGTATCCTTCTGTTTATTGCCTTGCCATAATTCATACTCAGTATGAATATATATATGTATATGTATATAGAATGACTGTCTGCTGTAGCTGCCTATTTAGGCAAGCAGATATCATCTTTTAAGTTGGTGGAAATCATAAGCAAGAAACAAAGGACAGATCTGTTTCCTGAAGGTGAATACTTAAGATTTCAGTCTTTGCAAAGCCAGTTAGGTTTGGTTTTGTTATTTCCCCTTTTAAATTCCTAGTACTGCAGATGTGTGTTTTGGTGCATGAAAATAATTTTGTATAAACTTTGTGCCATTTAAAATAGCTTGACACAGTGCATTTTGGTATCTCAATCTTCATCATGACAGTTTGCATGTATTCAGAGCAAAATGTGAAACGTACAATCACAATGAGATAACATAACATACCTTCTATCAAACTCAGCTGTTTGCAGGTGGAGCATATTCTACAGTTCCACTTCATCAAAAAATTAAATTTCCAGATGAAGCAAAGAACAACATCTGAAGCATGCTCACACATACACACATATAGAGGGGAAAAAAACCAACATACTGCCTGTAGAAAAACCACTATTCTTCATGCCTGAATTTAGATTTTAGAAATGGCAATGGCAATTCCATCACTGCAGACCCCAGTAGCATTTACAGGTGTTATGTGTACATCTGTAGGAAAGGGAATAATCTGAATTTATTGCCCTAAATCCTGCTGCACTTCATAAGTAAATCATAATGATGTGACATATGTAGTGTAAGCCCATTTGTTGGAACATAACTGATTGTGAACAAGTCCAATATACATTTACATCCCCAGAATAGTGTTTTGCAGCATAAATAACACTTGCACAGTCAAGTAGCTCTTTGAATACCTAAATGACCTTTTAACAGATAAGCATGAGTATGACAGCATAATTTAACTCTTACTTCACAATTTAGGGTGCATTTTCATGTTGCCCTTAAGCCAGTCAATCTATCTGCACTGTTTCACTTCCATCCCCAGATGTTGCATCCTTCTGCAGAATCTGCATTCATCTGGCCAAGCAGTACATTGGATCTGAGACTTGATTCAGTGGAAGACTAAGACTGGGGAGAAACATACTTTCTTTCCAGACACATGAGCCCTCTTATCCAGCTCACCACACAGCAGCATCATAGCTAGACACAAAGGTGGGACTTCCCAAGTTTGCAGGAAATTTGTCCTTAAAGAGAAGCTGCCAGCTCAGTGTCCATCAGCTCCCCAACAGGAGTACCAGAGGAGGCAAGCAGGGAGAGGTCTCAGCAAGCAGCACACTGCTAGAATGTCTCATGCTTTCTTGAGGTAAGGCTGAGCTCACAGCAAGCAAGAGTGCAAGTCTGAAGGAAAGATTTCCAGTGAATCCACTGGAAGTTTCTAGTCTGACAAAGTGGCACAATGGGATTTCTTACTTCTTTTTTTTCCCCAATTTTTTCAAGGCCCCCTCCAAACCCAGAAGAGTTGAATTTATGTCATTTTGAAGGGTCACCTCATTCTAATTTCAGGTAAAATTAGTTTTAGTGACTGGAAGCCCTTAGCCTGTTTTGCTGTGCTATAAGGAAAAGATAACAAGCAAGCAAGCAAGCAAGCTGCAAAGCCATGGCAGGACAGGAGCCCTCTGTGCACATCTGCATACATGCAGCCTTAAGCTCACTCTTAAAAATGCGACCTTCAACCTGCCCATTTGAAACTATCTGATGCTGCTCTGTAACTGTAATTTGAGCTTCACCAAATATGAAAATTCCCAAAGTTATTTAGCATTAATTGAAAAGAATATTACCTATTATGTTGTTCAGTTAGCCAAGGCTAACATCTAACTGGAGCTACTGTATTAACCCCATGCATTAGCACTGAAGTTTTTTTACATCCTCCTGGTAGGATATTAGCATTTCAGACTTCCACTACCTAGTTTGAACCAGCACAGAAGCAATTATTACAGAGGTTTAAGTGGATGTAATTTTCAAGATGTTTTTTCTTTGAATGATTTGCTTCAAAGTAACTGCCTGTACTAGTGTGGACTTCTTTTACTACTCTGCACTTAAATTCAGTAGGACTAGACAAAAAAGGTTTGTTTGCTTGTTTAGGAATAGTTGGTTATTTTGCACTGTACATTTTTGTATGTACTTATATAAAACACTTTTGACATTTAAATCAAATACAGCAGTCTTCAGTTCCACTCCAAATGTTTGGAGACTGTAGAACAAGTGTGTGCTATTAAAAAGCTATGACAGCCTGCTTTGGTGCACAGTCAGGTCATTCTTGAAATTATGTCAATGAGCTATATAATGTTTTTAAAACCTTCTGATTGAAAACTGCCATGGATAAGAGAAAAAAAAAGTAATAAGTAAATACATGCAACATTATCATTAAGCTATTTAAGAGGCGATTTGATGACAAAGTTTTAATCCAAATGCATTAAGGACAGAAGATTTTCAAACTGCAGTGTAAGCCCATCCTGTTATATAATAAGATATAACTAATCAGTAATAGCTTGGTGAAAAACAGTTTTCACTCTAACTCCCTTCACAATATAAACAGAGAAATCACAATAATTCTGTCCTTTAATGGAGAGATCCAGACCCATGTGGTTTTCATCTGAATCCTTACAAAACTGTACATTTGTCTTTAAGTGACTTTAAAATTTCTGTCTTTCTACACTGCTCATTTCTAGCCTCATGCAGGAATATGGGCATGACTGACAGCTTTTTAGGGCTGCAATGAAGGTCTGCATAAAAAGTTGACTAACAAAGATGCATTTACGGAAATTAGCAAGGGATAGAGTTGCACTGAATGTTCATCAGTTAAACACCACATGGGTGCTCTTTTCTGCTCACTTCATTTGATTCACGCAGGAATCAAGTTAAAATTTTTTGATCTGCATCTGAAGATACTCAATTGTCAGGACTTACAGCATCAATACTTTGCATGAGCCTCCACAGATACTGCTCAAAAGCTGTCTTCCAGGAGGACAAGGAACCCTTACTGTAGGAGTAGGAGCCACAGGGCAGAAAATGGAGCTTCTCTGGGAACCAGTTAGAAAGCTAAGAATAACCTTTTGCAGAAGCCATCACGTCCCGCCTGCCTCCACCACTGTTGCAAGGCATATTTCTTCAGTTTGTCTGTGGGCAATAAAAACACAGAAGTAGCTACATGTACTTACATATTGAATTGCACTGGCTGTAAAAAAGAAGCTCTTGCCACTTGCATACATCTCACTCATTGAGAGGAAGCACCAGCCAAGCATGGCTTCCAGTGATAACCCTGCCCTGCATAGGAGGGCTTGGTGGTCCACCCTCAGCAACATGGTACAGAGAGCAGCCAGTTATCTCACACCACAAGTCTTCTTGAAATTTTCCCAATGCAGAATTCCCATGCTCCCATCATTTGATATCCTGTGATCTGATGTCATACTCAGCTAATATAAATCAGCTCCACTGTTGCCTTGGGCAAGCTGTGGAGCTTTGCGTTTCTATTATGTCCATCTCCTCACTCATTGCATGTCCCTCAGCAAGGCCAAGGAACAGCAGGAGCAGTGTCACTCAACACAGGGGCACACATGGGAACAGAGGAACACCCCAGCCATGCCCTCACCAGCAGGTGCAATCCCACACAGCCTGATCACAGCCAGTAAACACAGGCAGTCCCTCAGCAGCCCCAGGCACAAAGACTGGACAAAGCAGAGTCATCAAGAGAACCTCATCATGAGCAACAGGAAACAGAGCTGCATCACAGGCATGAGGCCCACCTAAAAGAAAACTGAATAAATACCCCAACTTGAGCATGAATAGGATCTGAGCCAGGAACCCAAGCAGGGCTGGTCAAGGTCATTGTAATCTGCTGCCTAGGTGGGGCTGGTCAGGGTTGTTAAGGCCAGCTGAGGCCCTTCCTGTTCTCATGTGTTTCTCAGACTTTTTGCTATCCACAGATTTCCTTTGCGGACCAAAAATCTGATTGCAGTAATGTAAAATAAGAAAAAGAAGGAAAAAATATTTTATTTTTTTAAGTGTTTGCAGCACCCTGATCCAAGCACCAAGGTCGCTTGATTTCTCAGGTTTTTTGATGCTCACATTCCCTCTGTGATTGCTGCAACAACTGAGACTGTAATGGTCCGACTTGCCTTTGCACCGGCTTTCCATTGCCCAGTGGTTTAGGCATCTCCTTTTTTCTACCCCCTCAGTGGCTTCCATTCTAAATTCATGGATAGTCCAAAATAATCAGAGAATGAATGTGTGTATGGAACCACAAAATATAAGGCAGAGACATCCAAGGTTGTTGTTACTGACAGTAGAAGCTAATCCCAGTTGAGAAGACCTGCCATATTTCTCACACAACTTCCTTGCTGGAGCTCCATCAGGATGCTAGAAAAGTAAAGCCACTGAAAAAGTGGCTCAGACAAAAATATCGTAATGTGAGCTGAGCATGAGATTGGAGATTGATACCCTCTGTTATCTTGTCCAAGGAGTGCTTTCATGGCTGGACTGGCTTCCCCAGGATAAGTAGCAATATGTGAGAGAAAGGGATGCTGTCTTCCCTGGGATTTCCATTTCTCAAACCCAGATATGCATCCAGTGTACAGAGAAACCCAGGTTTTCTTGGAACATTTGACATACTGTTCAGCAAGAGCTCAGCACGATGGGGTCCCAGTGTTATGCACCTCCTGACGTTGCAAAAGCTATAAGTAGGAAAGTGATTATATTGACAGATACCTGCTGATACAAGAAGAAAACACCAATATTGAGCTTCTGATATAACAAAACCACACTTGGGTCAGTGCCAGCAGATCTGCCTTTAGGTACTGCTATGCCAGAAGGATCAAGTGGTCAAATTAACATCAGCAAGGCTGCCAAATCAAAGGTGGCCTCGGAAGCATAAAATTACCAAATAGGAATGCGTAGTCTTTCCCCAGAAAAAGTGGGTAGAGATATTTCAGAGTAAACAAAACTCTATTTGCCTCATAAAGTAAATTGAAAAGCATTTCCAAAAAGAAACTAACATAACTGAAAAGAGAGTATGTTCTGCTAGGAATTAAGTCCCTTTGCCAAATGCACCAATACCGTTAGTCCTGCAAATATAAAAATGTATTCCTATTATGCATTTTCAGTTCATAGTATTGGAAAGAGGCTCTCATCATCTGAGAGCTACTCTAAGAGCCAAAAATGTCTTCACATGATCTACCAAAAGGCTTTGGAAGAAATAGTACAATGTAATCAGGGATTACAGGGTTCATCATTCAAAAGCATTTCTCTCTAATTCTGCACCTATATGTAAATTTGGGATGGGACCCATATCTCATGGAGGTATTGTCATGAAGATTAGTTAGCTAGGTCTATGTTCCACAAGGCAAAGTGCCAGATCTTTAAATATTTAAGTATCTTTTTAAAATCTGGATTTTAAGGGTCTGCTTGCACCAAGTTTGTCACAGGATCAGGGCCATAAGCTGCAATGTACTTTCAAGCTTCAAGTGCATGAAGTTGTTAAGCTTTATTATTTATTTTTGGCTAGTCAGATCCTCATTGGTTTAATCTGTTTAATTCTCCCCAGAAGTTATTGATTTAAACATGCTTTTATTTTCTTTTTTCTGGTTTTGGATAATGTATATTGTTCAGCCTGCAGCTCACAGTTCAAAGTACTTCTCTGGCCATCCAGATGCCTCTCACTTGGGAGCTTTGTGAAAAAGCATCAAATCTTCTGGTGAGATTTTAGCACTTTTTCTTTCTTAACTTAAATCACTTTAACTTAAAATGCTGTCACTGCAGTGATGAAAGGTAGCTGATGGTAAAATGTTCTTATCTACAGCCATCCCTGTCTTCATCACAACAATAATTCTGCAGACATTTACTGAGATGCTCTCAAAGCAGCTAATGGATGTAGTGACTTTGATAACATCCATTATCATGTGACAGATTCTGTGCCTTGCCAATGCTCCATCACCCTGTTTGCCCCTAGTATGACAATGCCTAAATGAGCAGTATTTCCCAGTTAATGGTTTTATAACTGGCTTTGGCATGGTAAGCAAGTAATTCCTGGTTAGAAAACACATGCAAAATGTGAGCATTAGGGCAATTGCTGCTATTAGCTATTACTGTCTAATTAGCACAACATACAGCACTGTACCGAGTGAACTACTTGTAAGGATCTTTGGAAAAGAAAACAGAAATACTCTATTATTTCTGAAAGTGTGACTTGAATGAAATAATTTACTGCACCACCTCACTCCAAACGTGAGACAGGCTGTATTTATTTCTTGTCTTGTGCATCTAAGCTAACTACCTTGAGGCAGCAGTATAAAAATCAGTTGCTGTGACTCACTTCTTGAAAATTTATTTTGCTTCTTCTTAAAATCTTGGCCTGCTTGACCTCAGCAGCCTTCACCAGTTTGAAAATGCAAGTTATAATTCTCTATAGGGATTCAGGCAGGTATCTATTACAGCATGTAATCTGTCATACAGTTTCCAATATTCATGTTGCAGAAGGTTTAAGCCCCTCTGTCTATGTTCCTGACTAAAAAGGTCCATGAGGTGTTAGTGCGGACAGGAAGTGGATTGAAAGAAGCAACAGCTTCTTTCAAGCCCTAAGCCTTAAGCCTGTCTAGATGCCACTGAGGAGCTGTCTGGATGGACAGGCTTCACCTGAGTGGCAGCACTCAGATTTTAATTCTTTAACAGCAGCTGCAGCACTGCTGCTGGCTCCCCTGATGTTCATACTACTGCTGGACCCCTGTTTTTAACCAAAATCCTCACTGTAGGGTCACTGTCCCGTCTTTCCACCCATTCACCAGGCCAGTCCTGAAGGTGCTTTTGGTAAGACATCCTCCTGTCCAGGGGGAGCAAGGCCAGGCCCTGCACCCCATCCTGGACAGGAGTACTTGCGGAACACCTCAGACACCACTATAAAAGTTCAAGCTGGCTGGCACAAACAGATATCACTGTGTGCTAAAACAACCTAAATCCAGCTAATTAAGAGGAAGCCCTACTGGGACCAGTCAGCCCTAGTGAGCAGCTTCCCAGGTAGCTCTGCTTTTTACAGCTGGGGCTGAGCGTGATCAAACTGTGCGATACAGCCACATGCCTTCACCATGCATGAAAAATTGGATACCCCTTCGTAAAGCCAAAACTTTTTGACCATGTCACTAGTTTTGGTAATATTCATAATTCCATGAGCAGCCTAAAACAAATAGCAACTTAATTTGCCTGCCTGCAAGAAGCCGCTTAATATCAGTCTGCAATTACTGCACAGGAAAATAGTGGGTTTCTTTTAGATGGTCATGGTGTTGGGAAAGCCTCAGTTACCTCTTACACTAATTGGCAGTAAATGTTTAGAAGTATTTATTAGTGTTTAATTATTTAGAAATCTCCTAACAGCTTAAATATTGTTTTGAAAAGTTATACATATTTTCCACCTTGTCCAGCTGAAGACCTGCTGCTTGGAAGGCTTAAATGAAGAGCTATTTAAGGCTGCCTGCTGATCACAAAATTACTTACAACTGCTAATGTTCCAGTCTTGTAGATGTGCCCAACATGGAATGGGCTTAGTTTTCACAAACTCGGGAAAGTTTTACTTTGCTGTATTCATTTTACCAAAGTAGAGGTCTTAAAGAGGATTATCACAGAGATCAAGACATTAAAATACATAACTAATCCCAAATTAACAGTTTTCATACTAATGTGTACTAAGGGATATTTATATAGGGTAAGACACCTTTACACTGTTTTGGTCATATAAGTACGACTTAACGTGCAAATTACATTTAAGATGAAGCATAGGCAGCTTAAAGCCAAGTTGCTGGTAGAAAAAAAAAAACAAAATAGAATCTGACTTCAAGCCTCTGAAGCAATAATCACATTAAATATTTCAAAATCACATCAGGGACTATCATTTCAGTAGGCAGAGGGGAACTCACCTAAGCTTGTCATTTCCCTGTGTCAGAATTCAGGACATTTATTTTATTGGCTTATATAGGCTTAGATTTGTTTGGGGTTTTTTTGTCCTAATTTCCTCGCTAGAATACTAAACACCCTACTGATTATTTTGGTGTCATCAAATCAGTCACCTCTTCAGAGAGAATTTTGTGCTACAAAATTAAAAGAATAATTCCATTCATTGGGGAGGGTATGCCTGGAGGTTTTTCTTACAATTCTCATTTTTGATGACATCCTTACCCCAGGGTTTCTGTGTTAGGTTGTGCCACTGACATTACTGCTGGTAAGAGATTCTGGTGCAGGGACAGCACTGTGATTCTGATGCATTTCTCGCTATGCTCTACCATTAGTTGGAATAGCCTCATCTTTCCCAAAAAGCTTTGTGCTCACAGAGCTATAGGCTACCATTCAGTAGCAAGCTAAGGCTGAATTTTAGCATTCGCAGCGCCATTCTTTCAGGTACCTTCTTGCCACCAGTTCTCATGATCTGACTGCATTCACACTAGCTTGTGTTTTGTTAGAGCCCTGTTTCCCAGCATTTTCTGATTATATTTGCACCTCAGCTTTTGCTAAAAAGGAAAAGATGAAAGAAAAAAGGAGCTAAAGAAATCAACTCATATACAGAAAGAAACAATATATCCCACACAATCCAGGTTACTCACTGGAAGTCATAAAACATGCCTCCTCCAGCACCCGGGGAATAGCGGTTCAGAACAGCTTTAGTTTTTAACATGAAGAATCACAACAGACTCAGTGGTTGCTTGTTGAGCAGGAAACCAAGGCTATCCCTCAGCAGTGCTTAATGCACCTGTCTGGCTACACAGAAACATTTATTTGCTGGGTTTCTATAACCATGACCTCCCACTGAAGTTGGTTTTACCAAAACAACGACAAAAGTATATGTTATAGGTACACAAGCAGCTTCCTGGTGACAGGTACAGCAGTGACCAGATTTTTCTAGTAAACCACAGAAAGGTGTGATTTATGCAATTCTGAGCATTTTCTGCAAAACTGGTATTTACAGATAGTCTAGTACCTTAGATATTTCACAATATGTATACTTTCCCTAAGGAAAAGAAAAGGCTTAACTAAGTTAGTAAATTCTGGCATCTGCGTCTAGTACATTAAATGGAGCTTAAATAATAAAAAAATCTGGTATTTTCTTTATTCTGCTTGACTTATTTTTTGATTTTCACTGTTTTATTCAAAAGGAAGACATAGAAATAGTAACCATGAGCTTGAAATCAGAGCTATAACAGCAACTTATTGTAGACACATTTTGCAGAATATTTCCAGTTACAGCTCTATGCTTTGAAGTTGTCATGTAACAAGCAATGTGCTGCTTCCCAAATAACCCTTTTTGTTCTCTTGTGGTTTTTTCTTTAACTTTCAGTTCCAGTGAATTGTCAGTTTTAGCATTCAGCTGTATTAATGGGAAAGAGAGAGAGAAAGAAAACAGTATTTCCCTGCCTATGTAAGAGGAAGTTGCTAGCGGGAAGGCCAAAGTGAGTGGAGAAGTCCCTTTACTTGTGTTTCATGGGAGTATGTCAAGGAGCAGTGCAGCAGCCAAGGTGGAAACTCATATTTGAAACCCATTTCCCACGCTGGATAGCACTGAATCACTTCATTGCCCGAAGCCTTTGAGATGGAGAGAAGCATAACTGTAATTATAAGAAAAGAAAAGGTTGATTATCATATCAGGGCTTGTTCTGTTTTCAGGCTAGGTGAGGTTTAATGACAACTGATTAATGACAACTACACATATTAATAACAACAGCTACACTTATGCCCTTATTGAGCGCTGCTAGGTATAGGTATGTGCATCTGTTTCCCCAGCAGTGCTGACCATCAATCGAAAGACACATGGTTTCTTCCATAATCTGTGTGTAAGGTGGAGGGAAGGATACAGAGCAGGAGTTGCTTTCTGAAACAAACATAGAATGAACAAATAACAAAATATCAATGTACTTTTGAAAGCCAGAATTAGAAAGACGTGGTTCAGTGCAGCCTATGGGGCCTGATATCTTGGCAACTGCTTCAAGATATCCCCAGTCGCAGACAAAATAGCCTTTGTGAAAAAGCCCAAGGTTGTAGTATGCAAGTTAATGTATCAAAAGGCCAGGAAGAGAATAATTCACTTTCACCTTGCTGCAGAGGACAAGCAGCATTAAAAGCTGTGCACTATCGGCAAGCTTTTTTGTAGCTGTTTTTAACTCAACCCCCAGTTCAGAGCTCTAGACACCTCGGCAGTATTCCAGCTACGGCTGCTAACATCTCCCACCTAATCAAGTGCTGGATTATCTTGTCCTGACAAATTAGAGCCAGTGCCTCATGAAAAGTCTTTCCGTAAGTACTTTGCTGCCCTGTAATAAGATGGCAGATGTCTGAATCAAGCCCCAGAGCTGGCAGAGTGCTGTTTTCTTAATGGCTTTTGGTAGCAAGTGGAAATGTTTTAAGGCACGCCAGTGCTAAACTGGAAGCACAGTTAAGCATGATAAATTTCAGACCCAAGCAAAAGAAAACTAGAAGGTGTACCAGGTAGTGGTTCATACTGAGTATGTACAGGCTGTACTGCTTATCTCAAAACACTTGCCCTAAAAGTTGCTTCTTCTGTGAGTGGAGCTCTTGAGGATCGTATTTGTTTTAAAAATAAATTCTCTTTGGCTGCTGCATCTTTCTAGGAAGAGTTGGAGTTATTGAGCTATTAGAGACTTGCTCAGCATTTTGTGACTCAGTCACTGGTCCAAGTCATTCAGGGTAAATAAACTCTTTCTGTAAAACATACTAAGAAAAATGTTTATGTCACAGAAACAAAGGCGCTGTATATGTGTGTGTTTGTACATTAACAGGTAAAACAGCCAGGGTAAATATAGCTAACATAGAGGTATTCCTTGCAAACATTTATTTTTTCTTTCTTGGTTTCAATCTTGGAGAAAAAGCAGTGGTTCTCATGTGCCAGACAAGCAACATTTTTATATATCACAGCCACCTATACTATGCCTCTCATAACACTGCTTTGCTCTTTTCCAGGGGAATCCCTACATGTGCAATAATGAATGTGATGCAAGTACCCAAGAACTGGCTCATCCTCCAGAACTGATGTTTGATCTCGAAGGAAGACATCCGTCCACATTTTGGCAGTCCACAACTTGGAAGGATTATCCAAAGCCTCTTCATGTTAATATTACGCTCTCCTGGAACAAAACCATTGAGCTTACAGATAACATAGTTATCACTTTTGAATCTGGCCGTCCAGACCAAATGATCCTGGAGAAATCACTTGACTATGGACGAACATGGCAGCCCTACCAATATTATGCTACGGACTGCTTAGATGCCTTCCACATGGATCCAAAATCAGTGAGGGATTTATCACAGCACACAGTCCTAGAAATCATTTGCACAGAAGAATACTCTACTGGGTACATGACAAATAGTAAAATAATCCATTTTGAAATCAAAGATAGATTTGCTTTTTTTGCTGGACCTCGGCTTCATAATATGGCTTCTCTTTATGGCCAGCTTGACACAACCAAGAAGTTAAGAGATTTCTTTACCATAACAGATCTGAGAATAAGACTACTTAGGCCAGCAACTGGAGAAATATATGTAGATGAGCAACACTTGGCACGCTACTTTTATGCAATTTCAGACATAAGGGTATACGGAAGGTAAGAGAATATATACTTTTAGAAACAGACATGTGTGTTTGCTTTTAAAGGTTATTCAAAACCCTTTATTTCCCAAACATGACATTTTCTGCCAAGATAAGATGTGTTCATTGGAAATCTGGCTGAGTTGAAGTCTGTTACTTTTAATGATAGAAGTTTCTGACTCAGTGACAGAAAGTCCCAGGTGTTCACTGTCACTGGCCTGGGATCTTGAGCCCTAGCTCTCACAAGCAGGATAATATTAACAGTTTCTTATGTGGGCTCAGGAATTCACCCTGGCATCAGGACACTTTCTGCTTTTATATAGTTGGAGCCTGATCTGATGGTAGTTAACTGAAAAGAGAGATTCTGTTTTATCATTTGACTTTTTCAGGCCTTTAATGTAAGCCGTGATTGATACTGCAGCTCTTCCGCAGACCCTTCCCACTAGGTCTGACTAAGAACTGCCTGTGAACAAGGAAGGCGGCAGAGATAAGAGTCCATTACTGGCACTTAAATTAGTTCTGAAATACAGTGAAGCTGAAGTAAAAGAATAAATAAAAAAATAAAAAAAAAAAATGACAAACCACCAACAGCAACAAAAACAAAAACCCACCAAGAAAACCCACCTCAAAATACAACACTGTTTTATAGAGACTGATTTGAACATAACAAAGATGATTACTCAGCTGGGTTTGAGACAAACAGTCCCTCTAGGGCAAGCAGTGGCTGGTATCAGGTGCCATAGTCCCAGAAATAGCTATGCATTGACATTCCTATTGGGAAATTTTCTTCCCAACGCTAGCAACTGACTAATGACTTCAAGCAAGAGGGTGATACCCTTTATGTGTATCTTGGATGCCAATTTGTTCTAAAGATATAAATGGACCTTCTTTATTAGCAGTTCACTCACCTCTCTAATGTACTTTTTCCTTCTTCTCTGTTTCTTCTATAGAGAATTCAAATCTCCCTTTCTTTCTAAACCCATCTCTCTTTTTTTGAAAGAGAAGCCAAGTACCAAAATGAACAGAAAAGCTAATGTATCTTGAAAGGTCAGGGCATTTTTTGCAGACACAGGACTGATTGCAAAAAAGAATAGATACAGTGATTATATGAAACAGTGATGACTATATTTTTATTACTGCTGTAGTGTTTGCCATTTTCTACTTCTTTTATACAAGCCTTTCATGTTCATAAGCATTTCCATATTGCAGAAATTGATACAGAAAATCAAAATAAAATCAAAGTACTGTGATGTAATCTATTGAAAAATATTATTTTTCAATATATAAAGGAAGAATTTGATATAAAGAAATCATTTTTATGTAAAAATATATTTTTTATATAAAGGAAGAAAATATGCCATATACCAATTTGAATGCATAAGTGCTTTTGCAGTGGCAATATAGTTTATACGCTATCAGAGACATTTCTTAGGACCATAGGTTTACATAGTATGTAGTTGCAATCTTCTGTGTCCGCACCAAATATGTAGGGATAGATACAGAATCAGCAGTTAAACTGTGAAACTGGAAGATGAATGTTGCTGGTTTAAGAATTCTTATTGTAACCCCCATTAGTTACATGGCAAATTATTTTCCAGAAGTCTCTTAGGAGGGCTGAGTGGATCATGGACAGCTTAAGATACTGTTTTAAATAGTTTGGTAAGATTAGCCTCAGTATATAACAAAAATAACAAATATGTTCTGCTTAATGCGTATCATTTCTCCACTGTGCTCCACATAGGTTAGCTCTACAAAGGCATCATATCAAAGCTCAGGATCTGAAGGTCCTCACTCCTTAAGAAAAAGCTGCTCCCCATCCAAAAACCCATTTGGAGCTTAGTTTGACTTCAATTAGGCTATCAGTACTTTATCAAATAAAGCATCTGGAGGATTAAAAAAGAGTGCATTGCATGCAAATGAGAAACAGAAACCTTCCAAGCACATCTGGGCCATGGCAATCTTGTGAAAAATTACAGACATGAACTGTGACTGTACGGAGGAGTTATCTGATGCGGATGCTCGTTGTCTGAATGCTGCAGTAATTGGTCACATGCTTTAAAAGAAATATCTGCTGTGTAATAATGCCTCACTAGATTAGATTCATGTGAATTCTTATCACTCTTCTGCTAATGAGAACAGCTCTTTAGGGATTTGGTGGCCATTCCTTCAATAGGTAGCGAGCCCTCCTTGTTAAACACTCCACGAACTTGCTTACCGCTAAGTAGCTCTGGGGTTGCAGTACACAGTCCTTGATTTTTTAGTCACACCAAGTGTAACTTGAAGTAGGAACACTGCCACCCAGTTTTAGGTATTTTTAGTCTCCTGGAAACCTTATAGCACCCCATTAGCATTATATTTAGGGTGTTAAGTGAAAATATATATTTTTTTTTTTTTTTTCCTTGCTGTAGTGTTTCATATTCTGGGCTTTGAGACCTAGATATTTGTATCCATATAGTAAAGCTAGACTAGACTATTTCATTAGGACAGGATACAAAGGGACATTACCAAGGAGTCTGACATATGGTAGATGAGTGATGCTGGCAGACACATACTGAAGCTGGTCCTTTTACTGAAAAAAATAACATGTAGGTTAAATATAGTTAAAAACACCAAAGCTCATAATAACATATTTCTAAAGGCAGCATAAAATGTAATTTGTTTCATGCTGTATTTTAAAGATTAATGACAATGAAAGACATCTATCTTAAAGCCGCCATGTTTAATATACAGAATGTTAGGGTGGTCAGTGCTTCACAATGAATTATAGATAGGAGATTTGCCCACTTAATATAGGGTTTGTTTTGTCATTGCTTTGCATTTTGGTGTGAAATAAGCCTGATGTATGTTGCATTAGAGGTGAAAATCTGTGTACTCCCAATGAATGCCTTACCTCCTCTATAACTACCTGTTTATTCATCTTCAATTTACCACTGCCATTGCGTATTTATTAAGGTGATGAAAAAAAGGAAATGTGGCTGTTAGCAATTTCAACAACCCATTGTGTTCACATTATTCAAGAAACCTAATAATTCACATGAACGAATTCTGATTTACTGATGGTCTGCTTCACTAAATCAGGGTGATTTTTTTCTAGTGAATAATGGATGATGTAGTGTGCTAGTACCTTAATTAAAGAAAGCCTCTCTTAGTCTTGATCTCATTTTAATTTACAGGGTAATACTACAATAATATCACTAATGGAAGGTACATTAAAGGGCACAATGTAGCATTAACTGTATTAAATTATGGCACTTGTGTTAATTAACTGCTGAAGCAAGATGGTCCTAATGGCTAGAAAGGTCGACGAATGCATAAATAAAGTCTTTTGGGAAGGGAAACTAAGAAAGAGCAGACATTGTTCCCCTTGCCTGGCTTTTCTGCAGAGAATCAGAGGGCGTCCTATGTGGTAACCTCGGGAAGGTTTCTTTCACTTTGTTGCCTGGACTGTCTATGGGCTCTGCCTGTCTTTGATTCCACGTGAAAAACAGTCCTGGCAGTAAGCTGTGAGGTACAGCTCCCTTTTTTAATTTTGTTATGGTTTTTTTTTTTAAGAGAACGTCGCTAGAATACTGATAATGATTGTTTGAAGTCAAGCAAAAGGTTCCTAGCAGATTTTGGATCAGGCTGCTAAGGATTTAACCATGTTTATTCCGAAGTATTTTTGCTTTAACTGTTATATTGTCAGCAATGTGTACATTTATACACTGTAAATTTACTGTAATTTGGGATGCTAGTAAAAAAACTAGCCTTTTTTTTAATTGCCCCAGTGAGTGACAGAATGACTAGCCGGCTAAAACAAAGGAGCTTATTGTTTTGAGGTGATTAGGTTTTGATCTAAGAGCCACCAGTTTCCTTCTGACTCCAGAATATCCAGTCTCTGCACAAAGTTATTAAGCCCTTTGAAATTTATTTTTATACCTTTCTTGCCTTGAAGCTTCTCTATTTAAGCCCCAGGGTTTTCTGACCCTGTCTCAGCTACGGTTGCAGTTCCAGCAGCAACAGAAATCTGTAACTCACAGTATGCAAGTGGAAAGTATCCTGTTATAACAGTTTCTTGCTCTCACATTATCTCTTCTAAATTTAAAACCACCTCAGCATCTGAATAAATTAGTCTGAAGGAAAGCATATTTGCTACTTAGGGGACAGGGGCTTTTTTGTCTTTTTAGTCAGCTTGCCCCTCCTGCCAGCTGTGACCCTGACCCTGCTGTGGTGGAGTTGGGGTAGGTGTGTGGCCTTCCTCTTAAAAAGGCTGATGTGTTGCCCTGAGCTGGGACCTCATGCTGCAACCTTCAGCCGGCAGTCACAGCACGAAGGCTGGGTTGTACCAGGTTTCATCCTCTGTCTTGTTCTACAGATCCATTCTATGGATGGATTAATTAGATTAAATCTGTATGTTACTCTGGCATACACTTGACAATGCTGCAATAATATCACTCTGCAATTCACCCAAAGCAAAACTTTGCCCTGAAGAAGCAGTAATATATAGAAGCAGTTTAGTTTTATTTATAATAGAAAATGTTTTCGTTAATGTTCAGCTCCAAAACAGACCATCAATATGAAGATATGTAGGCTTCAAGCTTTTAATGATGCAACTGACTACCGTTCTTGTTTCTAGTATTTATTTACCATACTTGAATACACTTTGTTTTACAAGAACACTTGCATAAACTGCTTGTTCTCCTTTGAGAATTCCACTAGTCACTGGGGGGAATTTAGCAGTTTCTCCAATTAAATTATGAACTCATTAGAGAACAGGAAAGAAAGAGAAACTTATGTATTTAAGAGCATGTCAATTTATCTTTAACTCCCAAGTGCAATTAGCTTTTTTACTATATTTACTGTAACGTCACTAAGGAAAATGGCCCTTCATTTTCTGTAGACAAATCTAGGATCATGAGGAATTAACATAATGAAATAGTTACTGTGTTTATTTACACATGAGCAATCCCAATGGTTTCCTTGCTACAGGTGTCCTGTGTGGGATTTACTCCTGCCCATGTTCAAATAATACCGGCTTACACTCTTCATCCTGGTGGCACAAGTCCTGTACATCAGCTCTCAGTGCTCTCAGTCTTACAGTGGCTGGAAGGAGGGCAGAGAAGTAGTCTGGATAGCTGACTAGGTCTTTAATTCTACTATACACTTTTGAAGTCAGTGAGTTTAAATCACCATGTTTCACTCACCACCTTTGCTCATTAGCATTTGCTCATCTCTTCTTGGCCCATTTTGCAAGATGTTAAGTATTTCCATACTGATCTCCCCCAGCTGTCTTTCAAGGAAGCTCAGTATTGTGTGAGATCAGGGTGTTTGAGGAAAGGCACCAAGCCTTTTTGTAGTATAATTCTGCCATTGAGCATTAAAGGAGTAAGATAACTCCTGATGAAAGAAATTAGCATTTTTCTTTTTATATTGCTTTGTATGCTGAAAAGCTATCCAAGAGTCTTCCTGAATAAATTCACTGATTCCAGTATCTTGCAGAAACTTTCTTTCCTTTAAGCTTTTCATTTCAAAAGAGTTCAATTTAATGCAAACACTGAAATAATCTTAAAAATCTCCTGGATACCATAGAATCATAAAATGGTTTGGGTTGGAAGGGATCTTAAAGCTCATCCACTTTCAACCCCACTGCAGTGGGCAGCAACACCTTCCACTAGACAAGGTTGCTCAAAGCCTCATCCAACCTGGCCTTGAATACTTCCACATATAAAAATAACTCCTGGCACAGGGATGTCCTTCAGGTTGAAGTTAAAGCTGGAGTGGTACCACATATTATCAAGTTAAATGTTTTAAAATTTCCAACTATTTCACAAGTAATAGGAACTACCAACTTGTAGATGGGTTTTTTTTCTGTTGTGTCTTAATTTAACACTGATCGCTTCCATGGGTACCATCATGGTAAGATTGCCTGCTGTTTTGTCAACCTCAGTACCTAATTGCATGGGCTTAGGAACTGATTTTTCCTCAATACTCCTCAGCATGTGAAGTGTCCCAGAAGGTAGTAGATGATCCCAGAATATTCATGTGCTTTTTCTATATATCCATGTGCTTTTTACACAGGTGATATTTTGTTCTCTCCATTAATCTTTTTTGTTAGTTGCAATAAATGACCCATCATTCAGCTTTGATTTAGAGAAATACTTGAAACCAAGAGAGTTAATTTTGTTGCCTTTCCTCTTATTTCCCTCTAGCACAATGCTATAGTAAATGTTCTGTATCACTCCCTATATGTTATGAGAAGTATTGAAACAAGAGACCAGACCTGATAATAGTTTCACATGCCATCCTGTAAATCAAGAGTAATTTCAGGGAAGTTACCTGTATTAGATCAATGAGATTCAAATGCTTTTATGTAGGAGAAGTGAGGGAAAACAAGTGATGGAGAGGAAGGGAGGACAGAAGGAAGGAAAGAAAGGAGGGAGGGAGGATAGAAGTAAGGCGATTGTCCCAGCTTCTGTTTAAAAGAATTAAGAAAAAACCACACCTCTCAGTCTTTTCACCCTCTCTCATCTTGTATAATAAGGCTGATGTAAATAAAGCAGGACTATTCTGCTAAATCCAATGATATAATCACACCCAGACACCTATTCAGAAAACTGGAAAAGTGAATTAGTCATGGTCTAATAGTCTCATTACATGGGGTCTGTGAGAACCCTTCCTCTCCTTCACTGTTGGGTCTGTCTCTGGGATTAATGGTCCTCAGCAGTACTAGTGACCCATGCACAAAGGAAATCATCATGATCCCTACTTGATTGCAGGGGGCTGTAGTGTGAGTCTGCAGCAAAACTCCTCCATGAAACTCAGGTGAAACATCTTGTTAACTGGGCTGAACAACAGGGAGAGTTTTCAACAATGCTGTAATTCTTTTTATAGAATATAATCTCTACAGAAAGAATTGGCAATCCTATGAATTTAGCAGGCAGCAATAGAGTTGGGAAAAAGGAGACAAGGGGTTATGCTGCAGGTAGCATTCCCAAGAGAAAGTCAGGCTGCTGACACATTCAGGAAAGCATAATGTTAGCTGCAGCCCTTTGCAAGAGAATAGGATGTATCCTGGTTATATTCATGGGACATGGTAGAAATGAGAGGATGTTGAATGGCAAGAGGCATCCTAACAGCATTAGGAGGGAGCAGGAACTGGAGAACTTCATGTCATACTACCACTGCTGTACAAGACCATCTTTAATTCTGCAGCGCACCGAGTTCTTAGAGCCTTAGAGTATGTCCATCAACAGCATCTGGTTGCTCACACAACAACACTACTCACATCCAGACTTCTAAGCAAGTAGCAATTAATGGAAAGTAATAATTGGCATTACGTTTATGCTGGAAATGCTTCCATACTCTGTAGTAACGTAGCTGTACTTCATTGGTGATTATTTTAACACTTCTGTTCTTATAAGCAGAGCACTTATTAAAATAAGCCTAAAACCAAATAAAACTATCCCAGGAAGAGTCTGATAATGTACAGCTCCATGCTGTAGGTTAAGGCTGATCAGGCCTTGGGACATGCTATGAGTATTGCAATATATATCATACATACACATGCCCATATCCCAGTGCTGGAAGGCAGTTTTCTAAAAGCTCTTTGTTTGAAACCTCAAGCCTATCCTCTGATTATGATGTTTGTGCAGATATCAGTGATTGCCTGCTTCTTTCTTCTAAACTTGCTGGAGAACCTTGTGATTCTTTTTATTTTCACACTTAAATCCACTTTTGTCTTTACGGGAGTAAAGCTATGCAGAGTGTCTTTCCTCTCTGCCATGCAGTATCCCTACTTAGACCCTCTGTAGATGTGTGTTGGCCTGAAATATGAGCCAGTATCTGATATATTAAGATTTGTAAAGTACATTGAAATACATTTAAGAAAGACTGGTAGAGAAGCACAGTGGACTGTTATAATCTATCCTCCCTGCACCACCGCTCATAAAACAGGCATGTAACGAGCACTGGTACAAATGTTAATGATAGTGATGCTGTCCCAGTGACAGAGGAATATGGTGGTTCACATTTAACTGCCATTGGTATTTCTGTTAAACTGCACGTTAAACCTATGAACAACCAAAAAGATAAAATTTTATTACAGTAAGGATATATACATTGAGATATGCATCCTCACACTCAACTAATTAGTTGCCATCGAGTGTTTTTGCTTTGCGCTGTGACATGTGGTATATAAATCACTACAATATGTTAAATGCAAATGGTTGGTAATAGGGTAACCATCTGCTCACTGTTAGAAAGATAGCAGAGGAATATAGTAAGCTGTACTTCTAATAACGACGCTGAACTCGCATCCCTGAAATACCAAATATCTAAAAACAGCTGCCTCCACTAATGATATTACTAATACGTCTCTTACCCTTTTCATTTTCAGAAGTAAACCACATACTGTAAGAGGTAATTTGGTTCTTCAGGATGAACTTGACTTCAAGGCTAGAGTCTGTAACAGCAATGTGACCCATCGTATCTCAGAGCCTGATCTTCGATTGTGTTGACTGCTTTTGAACAGCCAATAAATAATCAGGCCGCCCACTCCTCTCAGGCATCTTTTCATCCACAAATATAATTAAACTCTCTTCCTCCCCTAGCCCCTGCTGCCAAGCCCTTTTTCAGTGATGACATTGTTTTGCAGCTGATAGATAGTTGACACATTGCTGTTTGGTAATGTATTATGGTAGAGACCATCAAAGGTTGCCTTCCATCTAATAATCTACCATGCTCTGTGAGCATTAAAGATCACCACTGCAAAAAGGGATCAATTACTTTGCCACAGACATGTGTTATCAGGGGCTGTCACCTACCTTTGCAATGAGCATTTCTGGATACCCTAGTGACAAAGTAATGCATTGGAAAATTAGTAGTGGGACAGGAGTGAAGGACTGCCTGCCAAAGCTGAGGCTGTGCCTTCAAGCTAGAGCAGCACCTTCTCTCCTTACCCATTCAGTCATCTGCTGATCAGGGTCACTATCACAGGGCTGATGTGCTAGCTCCCCTATCAGTAATGTATTGTATTATTGCCCATCAGAGAGATTAATATGTTCCTGTACAGAATTCTCAAGACACGGCTCTCAATGTTAAAGCAGCTGAGGAATTAGTTCAGCTCACACTGTCTGAATGGAAAAGTATGTGATTTCATCAAAGTCAAATGCTTGTGTTGCTGTGACTTTCTTAAGCACATTGAGAGGGAGGGGTTGGTGTTTGTTTGAGGGGTTACATCTGGCATGGTGCTGTCTAAGATTGTGCTTCCAGGGAAGCACCTTCAGGGGGAAAGGCTGCAGGATTGCTCATTAGCCTGGCAGTTTCTCAGCCCTGGGATGAATTGCAGAATAAGATGCTTGCTCTACAGGGTCTCAGAAACCTGCGGCTCTGTAGAGGTGTGCTGTCCGGCAAAGCTTTCCAAGTTTAAAAAAACCTTACAGGGAGACATTTTTGTGCTAACACATTTTCCTTCATTGCCTTGAAAGAAAAGAAGCACTGGCTGAAGGCTGCACATGTTTAGTGACTCCATTTTGATTCACAGAGAACACTTGCCTGTTTCAAAATGGGGTGTCTGCATTTTCAAGTTATCTGAAGCATTTATAGGCAGAGCTAGTGTGATGAGCAGCACTTTATAATACCTCAAAGGCATGGTGCCAGAGCTGGGAATTTGATAAACCGGGGTCCTGAATTGGATTCCAGCAATGGTCACAAGTTTTAGGAAGCTGTTATTTGAAATTGCAAGCAGGGGAAAAACAGGATTCTTTCTCTTTAATTGCATTAGATTTATTGAACTGAAGCATTGCTTCAGTTCCCAGACCACTTTATATATATTTTAATGCAAGTTACCAGAGACAGAACAGTTGCAGGACTGTTATTGCTTCTGACTTTTATATTTGGGAAACTGATTTTACTCATTTTCCCATTTAACTCTCTCATGCATTATGAATCTTTAGACTTTGGGATGGTTTTTACTGAAGTTGTCATAAACATAGTGATTTTGACTTCCTTGATCTGGTAATGCTTCTGTAGTGCTTATGTTCAGAGCTGTTCAGAAAAGCCAGGCAAAGCCACATGAACTGGAGTCCAGAAACCTCTGGTAGCATTTTGTGCAGGAGGGGGAACATGAAATTCATTCCCTCAGTAGCTGATCCTTTAGATTTTATGTGAAGTATGCTGCTAGTGTTCACTGTGATACAAATGTCCTGGCAATTGAATGCTTCCCATCCATTATTTTTAGGGGGAGAGGAATGGTCATTTGACACATTTGGGGTCTTTTTACCCTTACTTACCTTGGCTGTATTTTTATAGTCTCATCACTTTTTAATTGTCTCTAGGTCTTTCCATTTTATTTATTGAACTGTGGGATGCGTCTTCCCTTACTTAGAGCCAGGGATGTTGATTTTGCTAAATAAGCACAACTAGCAATTGACTTAAAAAACCCCAAACATTTCAATAAATTACCATTCCTGTCCCCCAGTTAGAGCACAGTATGTCCTGTGACCTTCTGCACCACTGGGGGAGCCGAGTCATTAGGAACAAGGTATAGCAATGGCAGTTGGGCCAGGGGACAAAACTGCAATATGAGAAGGCATCTGTTTTGTCAGTGACTCACTTTGGGAAATCCTCTTCCCCTCCTCCCACACCCTGCATACCTCCAGCTGTTCATTTCTCACTGTCTTGGTTCTCTTTTTGGTGATCATCACTCCTTCAGTTATATCACATGGGGAGTCACGGCCTTTGTGGCTCAAGGAAGGAATAGAACATCTCAATTTACAATGAAAAAGTAAACCTATTATACTTTGTCAATGCAGAAAATCACTTATCATTTAACAAGCTTCATTAAAGATACTGTGCTTATGTCTCCCTTCCTTTGAATGCCTCTGAAATAATTCTTTCAGCAGGACAGCGAAACAGCAAGGAGCCAGTTACATTTTTAATCACTTGTGTCCCATAGGAATGCCAGTCTGCCAGCAAGGGCAGCTCCTTCCCCTCTGCAAGAAGGGGAATTAAAAGATGGGAAGCTGTGGTTCCAAAATGGTGTGTTACAGTTATTAATGAGCTAAAGGTCAAACAATCTGAGTGTCATTAACTGCTATTATTCTGAAAATGTTTAACCCAATCCAAAAGCTAGATGTGGGGGGTAAAAAAAACCCCAAACAAAAAAACAATACAAAAACAAACAAGCAAAAACAAACAAGCCCAAACAAAAAAAAAAAACAAAACAAAACAAAACAAAAAAAAAAAAAACGAAAACAAAGCCCAAAAAGGGTTTAATTCCCCTACACGCTTTTTTTTTTTTCCAGATGGTGAATGGGGACTAGAGAAAGAGTTGGATGAAAGAAATAAGGAAAAGTAAGATAACATTGAATTTCTCCTCTACCATACATATCACAAAAGAAAGTGTCAACAGCGTAGAATCCTTACACAGCCAAACCAGTTTGCATCATCTTAACGTCCCATCAGGTAGATCAGTTAGTCACTGCAGAAGTGATCCTCAATGTGGTGACTCTTTCCAAGATATATCCTTTCAGATGAATGACAGCAATAGCCTCAGTTCTGACATGTACAAATATCTCAAGTTTTAGACTTGATATCTCAAAATACAGTCGGGTTTTCTACAGATACAGAGTCACTGTATTGAGAGATCAGATTCTGAAACCTGTCTTCATTCCAGTGGCTACTTTTGGAGACTAATACAGACTTTGGTTTCTGTGGTCTATATGTTTGTTTGGTTTTTTGTTAAGGTTTTCTAAAATATGCATGCTTTAAATAGGAGAGATGCAGGAGAGCAATCCCACCAGAATGACAAAGGTTTATGTCTTGATTCCAAAAGCAGGTGAAGTATACACTTACAATGCAGTTCATTGGTTTCCTCACTGTACAGTGATAGCCAGGTTTTGACAAAAAAATGCACAATTAGTGTGTAGCTGACATTCAGCCTGCCTGTGAATTGTGGACAGTACGTACATATGCTCTAAAGGCTTCATACAAAGAGCATGATGTTAGATTTTTAGAAACATTTGGCATTTAAAAGGAAACTACCTAAAGGTAATTTAGTGCTGGGTCCTGGAAAAAAATGGGGATTTTGTAAGTTTTGACTGTTTTGTTATAATAGAACTTTTGAAAAATCTCTTGCACATATTAGGACCACCAAAAGAAGTGTTTACTCCCAAAGAAAAGGTTCTGCAATTTAAAATGGGCTGAATGTATGCTATAACAGGAGAGAGGCCTTTGGGAGTGTTGTGCAAGTATTGCTGCAATGCAAACACTATTAATGGAATATAAAGTCTAGTCACAATGCCCTATATTCAGGAGCTTCCCCCTAATTCCTGACACACTAAATGCGTACTTTTCATGCCCTCATAATCTTAGCACATTTTAAAAGAAACCAGGTTTGAAAATTCAGCTGCTGTAACTACATCAGGCAAACAGGAAAGGGAAAGAATTGCCATGAGGCATAGGGGAGGCTTCATCCTGAAAGACTTGTAGGCAGCAGCCCAAGGCACTCATCCTGCCTCACAGCTGCAGAAGCAGGTGCCAAAAACACTGGGGGCTGAGGGGGTAGCTGTTTTGTCCTGGGTGTTACTGGAGTTCACAGTCTGCAGTGTGTGCATCTCAAGAGAAGCCTATTAAAAAGGCCTTTTTTTCCTTATTATATCAAGTTCTTTATCTTCAGATGTAGGTCAGCATCTGAAAATCCAGAGATTGCTGTGAAGGAGTAAAACTAAGACAAAATACAGGAGTGATTTGCATTGGGGAAAAAAAAAAAAAAAAAAAGAATAAAAATGTATTCTAAAAGCTACATTCAGCTTCAGTTTGAAGAAACTTTGTCAGGTGCCAGAAGCTTGTTCCCTTTGTGATGTGGCTGCTAAGTCATTTGATTCAGTCAACTTGCTGTATATCATGATAGATCTGTATATAGCAGAAAATCCACAAAGTTCTGCCTTTTTCCTCTCCTAAGTTTTTCTGCCCAATGTGGAAGCAGAGAACAGCTTTAAGAAGATACGGGGGCACTTCTGAGCCCTGTATAATGCTCCCCTCCTGGCTTTTGTAGGTCAAAAGGCATGAGAAGAGATGAGGAAAGATGGCGAGCAGTAATGATGGGGACAGGGGGTCATAACTGCTGTGGGCACCATCTTAAATCCCAGTGGAACTGTCTCCTTCCTTATCCTCTGCAGCTCTCTCAGTGTCTGAGAGAGAGAACAGATCACTAAAACATATCCTAAACTAACTCTTTTATCTCCAGAAGTATTATGTATGAAAATATTTCCCAAAAAAAGAAGCCATTATTCTTTTTTTCTTGTTTGGTTGGTTGGTTTTTATGGTGTTTTATTTGCATAATTTGGGAGGTTTCTCGTAATTATGTCCAAGTTCTTTAACGATAAAGCTCGGTGTCATGCAACAGTTCTTGTTAGGATCCTCTAAAGGCACCATCACTATATCTCTTCCAAATTCCATCCATAGAAAAGAAGAAGAGTTTCTTTCAATGGATGGTACCTCTTCATCAGTGTGCAAACAAAAACCAATTAATTTTAAACAATGATCGCCTTAACTCTATGCCCTGAAGACAGCTTTAATGCAAGGAAACATCCTGACTGACTGTGCCCCAAACAGGATCCTATGCAATCTTCATAGATCTATTCCTTTTAATAACATGCTGCTTGAGAAATAGATACTGCTAGACATCCCTGTAATAATGACTTTTTTTTCAGATCTAACTTCTTTCTTTACCTGCATCTATTAGTTCTCTAGTATTGTTCATAGAACTATTTTATATATAGATGCACATACATTTTGCTTCCAGATTATCTCAAACATTCGTTGTGAGCAGAAACACCCTGTATATTTTCCATTGGAGTTTGGGGCTGAGGAAGCCTGCTTGACATTTCAGGGAAAGCTGAAAAGTTTGTATAGGATTTTAAATGCTATTTTATGCAAGATGGAATTGCAAAGGTTTGTTCTTCAGTATAAACATATGCTGATTGTTTTTGTCAGCAGTATTTCACAATTTGCTCTCCCCTATGACAGCCTTACATTATCCATAACTTGCAATCTATTTCTTAAATTTTCAGTTATAAGAGTTTCCTGGTGGGGGTCACAGAATATGAAAGGAAGTATTGACTTGAAACATTTGAAATATAAATGAAGTTGTTTTGTTCTTCTGGTACATGGAATATTATAGCCGCTGGATCAAATTTGACCTCCCACAGTGTCTGTTTTCATAGACAACAAAAATACATTTATGACCCCTCAGTGGACAGTACAGTTCAGCTCTAGCCTCTGAACATGCTTTGATTTACCCAGTATTTGTTAAGAAACAAACATGAATAATAAATATTTCAATGTACTTGAAGGCCAAAAGCCTTCAATGCTTTATTCTAGTCTGACATTAGGTCAGAGTCTGAAGACTTTGCTTTGAAACTATTTGTCCTATATCACTGAAGCTCGTACAATAATATCAAAGCAATATCATCAACCCCATTTCACAAAGACATACACAGTCTTCTAATCCTATGTCACGTGAGTTTGAGGTTAGAGCAAGTATTAAATGCAGTGGCAAACCTGTTTTGGCACTTGGGGAAAACCTTCAACCTTCAGCATTGATGGTACTGTGATAAGCAGTACTTATACATATGTGTCTCCTCCTCATTGCTCCAAGACCAATGCCAGAAGCCAGGCCTCCTCTCCCTTTCCTTAGCTGGGGTCCAAGGGATGCTTTCCAGCTGCATCTGATAAGTGAATAGGACTGCCTAGCTCTGACACACCTGGTCCTCACACCCACAAGTGTGAAGACCAGGTCATTCATTAGGAGTCATATTCACAAATCATCTATTAATTTGCTACATTCAGATTTTTCTTTGGTAAAAAGCAGGTAAATTTGCCCCATGATATCATCTATCTCAAGCTTTCTAATACTAAAGAGCATATGTAATTTTTGAATCCTTGTATAATTGCGCTGACTTTAATAAAACATAATAAAATGTTTGAGAATTCAGCCAGTTTAATGGCTTTAAGATATCAGTGAGTAGTGTCCATAATTAAACAGTAGTTATACAGTATTTTTGAAAAAGAAAACAAGCTTTCTCTTCATGAAGTCAGCAACTGAAATACAGGAGATAAAAAAATAATTGTTTTCCCAAATTAAAAAGAAAAGATACAGCTAGAACTTTATTTCCTGAACCATTTAAAATTAGTCCCAGCAAATGATTTCATTCTGCTGTGTTGTTGTACCAACAGGACTAGAGATGAGATGATCTAAAAGCTCTTTTTCAGTATCCAAGTTAGCTGTAGGATGCTAAGTTGCTTTTGGCATACTTCAGACACTGTGCACAGACACAAACTGCTGTTTTCGTTAGTATTTTTGAAGTTTAAATTACTCACAGGAGAAAATTCTGTCAGGGATGGCTAAAAGTATCTATCTTTTGGATTCAACCCACATTAATATATACTGTTTGTTTCTTTCTTTCTTTATTTACTTCTTTATTTATTATTGAAACCTCAAAAAAGGCATGATTTTTCCTTTGGAAATATTTTTGTTCAAAAATAAAAAATGTCAAGCATTATTTCTAAAAAGGGATTTAAACCTGAAAATAAAACTACATATTTCATTTGACACAAATGATTCTTTTCCCCCCAGTTGTTTTTTTTCAGTTCAGTCACTGAACTGAAAAATCAATTATTCACACGGCTCTACTGGCAAATAATTCTTATCATAATAATTCCAGAGGGAATTATTCTGTGACAAGGAGCTTATATTGTATAGAATTTGAAAGTTAAAAAAATGAAGACTAGCATGATAAACAACAAGAAATGTTCTGTTTAGTTTTCTCACTTTTCTCTTTAAATTATAACCTCCAGACACAATGAAAAACTGAAAAAGTAAAAAAAAAAAAAAAACAAAAACCCAAAACAAAAGAAAAAAAACCCCAAACCTATATATTTTAAAGTGGACTTAGAGTGTATTTTTGGCAATGCGAAGCAGCTAATTCCAAATTATTTTAGATGTTGCCATAATACATATGCATTTTGAAAATCAACCTTAATGAAATGCAAAACAACACCAGAAGAGAACTACTTTTGAATTACTTTTGTCGGCTTCGTTTGCTCTGAACAGTTCATTCTGCACCCTTGACTTTGATAGTTTAATCATGAATACCTCAGAACACAGTCCAGAGAGGAATATAGCTGCTTTGTGCCTTATAATTTTGCTTAAAGTTCAAGTTCAGCAACGTGATTTTTCAAAAAGAGATCTGCTAACCTGTCTCATAGTAAATGCATTCTTCTCCTTAGCCTGCATGAGAAGCATCAAACGGAGACACCATCAGGAACCAGCAAAGAACAGTGGCTGGGTTGCAGGTGCTCGTGTGCACAGCAGCCTGCCCAGGGCTTCTCTCTTGTAATGGGCCCTGCAAAAGGAGAAAGGTGACTGAGAGTCCTGAAACTCAGTTGACACCTAGAAGTAATATCAGTAATAACAAGCAGAACCTCAAAACTCTGAAGAGCAAGACACAGTTCATCTGTGTAAAAAGGTGCTCTTTAGAGTGGTTGCAGCAATGATTCTTTAGAGTGGTTGCAGCAATGATTCTTCAGCAGTGAAGAATCCTGTAATATAATATAATATGCATTTTTTTATTATATATAGTATATGCTAATAATATATAATAATATAATCCTGAAAAGAGCAATATTAAGCTAGTTCTCCGAATCAAGTGTTAGTTTGGATCTAGGCTGTGTATTCATAATTCAAAAATATTTTACATATTTATGATTTAAAAATATCTACCAAGAGGACAGGCCACTAAAACATACGCCAAAAGTTTTCATGTCTGGATTCCCAAAAAGGAACACCCTGAATTACATTGCTGCTACTCCCTTGCTTATCCTAGTGGTTTTCCTACATGTCCAGCCACCAGCTAGACCCCTCTTGTTGATATTGAAAATTCAAGTGTATTTTCATCACAGTTCTTTACCTTCCATATATCCTATAAAACAAGATAAAAGAAAGGAATTCTGATTTGGATGTGCATACCTTTTTAAAGCACTTAAGCCTTGGGCTTTTCAGGGACTGTTAGATGATGCATAACTATATTTGTTAACAGAACTTAGCTGGAACAAGAGCTCAGCCTTTGATCTTTAATGTATGTTTTATTGTTGGTTGCACATATTGATGGTACACCTGGAGGAAAAGGTGGCTAAAATATGCAGAAACAAACCCCAAGGAGAAGTTCAGTAGTCCTTTTCTCTTTGGAAAGAAGTCTGACTTCTTTCTGGCATTTTCCAAAGAGAGGTAAGTGGGGTATATTGATACACTGCCTGAATCTTTCCTGCTGTCCCCTACCCCTTGCCCCTCCACTTCCCTGGCACATCCTGCATGGCTCTTATCACTGCAGGAGCCTGCCCAGCTGGGCATTTCATAGGAGCCACCATGTGTTGGGTTGAACCAGACATTCTGGCAAGGTTAGAAAACCTCCACAGACGCTTCTGCTTTGCATTTGCTTTTCTCTGAATTGCAGCTCATATTCTTCTTCAAAACAAATCTTTTCCTGGCTTCTGTGTATGTTTGGAAGGGAGTTGGAAGTCATCTCAGAGCTTTGTTTGATCTGTAAAATCCTCTCACCTGCAGACATAAACTCAAGAAGAGAGCTTAAAAGTGGAGCAGGTCACAGCAGGCGGGTATCAGAAAATAAGCAGCAGAGAAGATTCCTTACTAAATCCTGATACCAAGACCCACAGACAAGACTTGCGTATTGCTGACTGCAGCAAGAAGAGGACAAATAGGACTGAGCTGTTCATTGCATTAAAGTTTTCAGAACAGCTTTTCAAGTGAAACCTGACGTCCAAGCATAGACGCACGTGGGGTAGGCTACTCTGCACCTCTTCTGTGCGTATGGGGAGGGACACCACCCTAACAGCTGCTGCAGCTGCAAGAAAGACCAGTCCTCACTGGGTGCAAAGGGACACCTAGCAAGGACAGCTGTGGCAGTGTGCCTCTGCACTGAATTAGGGCTTACATTGACTGGTTCTCCCAGGAGTATTGCTTAGAGTAGCACAAGCCATATTTTCTCTCCCTTGAAGGCAACCTGTTACAGCACACATGCCGGTCTTCCATATATACTGTGCCTGCAGCAGTAACTCGTAGGGACATATTAGAGCCTTTAAATGAGTCCATAGGAGGTCTCTTAAACAGATATGCTTTAAAATCTTTTGAAAAGAGCAGCAGATGTACTGCTTCACAGAGCTGGTTTCCCTGGTGTCGAATTCTGTGCACACCATGGATATTTTCATGCTGCTTTTCTCTATTATACCCCACAAAAAGTTATTGAAATCAGTATGAAATTAACCTTGCTTGTTTCTCATGTGGCAGAAACACCCCTTCCCTGACAATGGCTCATGAAAAGACTTCATTCCCTACTGTGGCACAATAGGTGCTACACCCTGAGTCTTTCTCTAAGCTTAAAGTAAAGATACTTCTGCTTTGGCCAGGTCTGTCCAACACTAATCACAAACACAAATTTGTAACACCTCAATTAGGGTATCACTGCATATGCGAATAAAATTTCTCCTATTGCAGAGAGTTAAGTAACATTTTTGAATGGCATTGTAAGCATGTTCACTTGGATTGTAATTTAATGACCACAATTCTAGACTTCCCACACAACAAATTGTTCCTTTTCAGTGTTGTGCTGGGAAAAAGAATTCAGGGTACCAGCTGGTGACTGATACTGGGAAATACTACTTACAAATAAAGACAGGAAGTTTAGTGTAATTACTAGCATCTGAGAGCAGCTTTCTTGGGATTGCTACTGAACAGGTGTAAGACTGGTATTAATTAAATTAAACCCAGAAAAATTGGTCTCTTAATAAAACAGGTGATGCACATTAACGCAATACCAGAAATTTAAAATCTATTGTTCACATTTGTATCAGGATAAAAGAAAAGAAACACTTCTAAAGACTTTTAAACTTTAATTTTTACATCTTTAAGCTAGCAAACTTTGCAGAGATATATTGCTGCACCTTTCATCTGAGGTTTGTACTGTCACTTTCTTAACAACCTAGCAGTTTGTGATGCAGGCTTTTACAGCTGCTGTGATGGTGTGGTTAAATTCTGCCTGGTGGTATTACAGTGATTAAAATAGAAGATGTGTCTGGGGTGTCTCTTGGTGTGTATTGACTTTTTGATAATAACTTACTGCCCAACAGATGGATGGCAAACTGAGGCTCGCTAAGTAGGACATTAGACAGCAGCAAAAAAAAAAAAAATAACAAAACCTTTTTTATCTTAATATCCTGATGCCAATAAGCAGTATTCAAATCTCAGCCAGCATTGCACCATCAGACAGATAATAACTGGGTACTGCCAAGTGGATTGTATTATTCCAGCTGACGGAGAGAGTGCTGCGTTTTGTCCCTTTGGCCCTTCTTTCTCTGATGCACAATATTATGGGTAGCTGAGGATATTCAGGTTTTTAACATTTCCTAGTTTTTCTTGATGTTTAGGACAAAACAGTTAAACCCATGTGACATGTTGTGACAACTCAGAATACCTAAGCAACAGATATGCTTCCCACTCTGCCAATTCCATCCCACCTATGTATCAAGACATTGATTGCTGTGTGAAGTACAACTTAGTAGGTGAGACCAAAGGGATTCCAAGGAAAGAAGGACATTTTCAAGTGGGAAAGAAGGAAAAAGAAAAACTAAATGGAACATGAATGTACTTGGAGTTTACATCCACTGTTTTTTTTTCCCTTTGGTGTTAGTTGGGGAACCTACAATAACAATCACTAGTGTTAAATGATCAGTTGGTAGCACTGGAAGAAACTGTCATTATTGATCTTCATCTTAACAAGAAATTTTGCTTCCTCTCTGGGAGTGACATGGCTGCCACGTTCCACATCCTTCACATAGATAAGAAAAGTTTCCTATTTCTGAGGTTAAAAGATTAGAGCAAAACAGATGCATGGAAACAATGTAAAGTAGCAGCATCCTACCTTCACAGCACTTGTGTCCCTTAAAGTACATCACAGCTGGACTTCATATCCTCCACTAGCTCTGTTTCCACCCCATGCTTGTTCAAGATCTTGGGCCTGCTATTCAAAATGATAAAAATGTTATCTGCCATTATCTAAAAATACAGCCACTGCACCTAGGATAATATGAATGAAAGCTGGAAACACATTAGGCAACATTTCAGACAGTGTGAACTAACATAAATTCATTGATTCTGCTGGAGCCAGATGGATTTACATCAGCTAAGAATCTGGCAAACTGTGTTCACGGGTGAAATTATTTGTGGAAAATGCTGCTGGCAAACTCCAGCAGATTTTATAGCCACTCTCTTTGTCAACACATTCCCATGAAAACTAATATCTGAAGAAAAAATCAAAAAGTGAATATTTGGAAAAGGGTGGAAGTTAGTTCTCTACAGCAACTAACAGCAGCTATATTTTCAGACATTTATTTCAGTTTTAATGCTTACAGAATGTGAAATGAAGATCAGAAAGTGTGTTTGGCCATTCCACTTGGCTAGGTGTATCTAAGTATTTAATATTAAGGGTAGACATTTTTTTATGTGGTGAACTGAAACAACTCAGACTCAGAATTGGCTGTTCTGCTCTACTAGGCATAAGCATCACTAGATTATTTTTGGACATAGGAGACTGAAGTAAGCCTGAATATTTTCATATCTGTTGGTCTGTAACATTTTTGTCTAGCCAAGAAATCAGAACAGTTTCAAATGCTTAAATACTGAAGTGTTTTTAAAAGGTTTAATAGGCTACTGTATCCTCCTTTCTAAGTTTGAGTTCTAAGCATTGCTGATCAAGCCTGTAAACATGTTCAGTTCGTTTGGAAGAATGTCATCTAGTAAACCACTGCATTTCAGAAAGTTTACTTGTCAGGGTAAGGTAGGTTGTGGCCCTCTGTCTGAAAGGGGTAGGGGAAAAGGAGCAGTGAAGCCAAAAGGACCTGCCCCCCTAACATTTGGCTTCAAAAGGAAGACAGTAGGCATCAATCAGACAGTGTACTAATCAAAGACAAGTTGAGATATAAATTGATAAGAAGTGATCAGGTAGTTCTTGTTCATATTGACCACTGTTTAACTTGACAGTAGTCCCCATTTAAATAATCCGAATAAATAGAGAAGTTTACTAGCATGTAACAAAATAAATCTTATAAAGGTGTTAAAATATAAATTTAGCACTTATGTACTCATATTGTTGGGCTGGCTTAGTGCAAACAGTGGGCAATGCCCTGCATGCTTTCTGTGCGTCTTGGGAATTCCTTGCTCCTGTGGGAAGCAGAATTGTGCTGACCTTTCGGACTTTGTTTTCTTTTTAAATTTCAAGCTATCCAAACTGCTTGGAAGTAGGCCACTGAAAAATCAAAGCAAACATGCTCTCTGTGCCTGGATTTTGCTGTTCCCCACTAGCTATATTATATTCAGCAGAGGGAGAATAAGAAGCTATTTCCCCCAATTTTCTATACTGCCTGTGGGAATCTAATTCAATTTCCTTATAAATTTAGCAGCAAAAACTAAACAGTAAAGAATAAAGTTGAAGAGGCTTCAAACTAAACAGTAAAGAATAAAGTTGAAGAGGCTTCTGTAAATCTCTGGATTCTAAGGTACTAAGGTGCAGCAGGATTACTGAGTGCAGGTTAAACTTCTTTTCTAGCCACAAAGCTACTTACAGATTTAAGAGGCTTAAAAACCTGATCCAACATTAGTCCTTGCTTTGCAAATGAAAGAATAATGTATCTACCTATACAAAGTTATATTTATTGTTATCCTTTATTATTGATGTAGCCTCATTCCACAAAGGAATCTTTTTTTTTTTTTCTGTGGGAGATTATGATGTACTAGATAAATTCAGGGAAAGGGACAGGGAAAAAGACTGGTGACCAAATGTATTTTCAGAAATAAACAGATGAAAGAAAGGACTCATATTTCATTATTCACACTACAATGGCTACATTTTACCAGCAGACCACAGGAGTATTATTCATAACTGCCAGAAAAAGATGTAGTGCCTTTTTTGGACTTGGGTCCAGGAGCAACGTGGACCTGAGATATTCATATGGCTAAAAAAATACTGAATAAAAACCAGAATCAACTTTCCTACTTCATGTGAGCCGCAACATTTGTTCAGCAGACCTAGTTGCAGCCAGCAATTCGTGCCATTTTCTGATTGCCAACTGTTCCTAGTTTTTCCTACCCTTTTAGCTCAGAACTTCTTCAGATATGTAGTCCCTGCAGTGAGCACTGGTAGCCTGGATTGCAGTCATTATCTCATTACCTCTTTTATGTGTGTGTTATCATTGTTCCATCCTCAAAGAAATAAATTGGCTGGCAATCATTTTATTTCTTCACAACAGTGTCCTTTATATTTGTTTTCATCCCCACAAAATCTCCTTCAATAGCAAAGCTGTGTAGACATCTATGAAGCTTTGCAAATTAAGATAAGGACCAGCATACTTTGTGGTTTTGACATAGCATGGAAAAATCCTATGATATAATGAATAGTAATATTCAGCAGACGTGGTGTTTCTGAGACTGTGAGCTTCTGTGAAAAGATGTTCTGTTTGTTAGAGGGATTTAAATGAAAAACAGACTTATCTTAGTATTTTCATGATGAAATCCCTGATGTGGGGCAATTCTAGGGCAACTTCCCTGCTCAGCTGTGAATGTGGGCTTGGAACAGAGGAATTTGGGTCTAAATTTGTTCCATACAGGTGGAGAACGTAGGAGCTAGTCCATCTTGTTCTTTCCATTAGAAATACAAAGGTCAGCGCAAGGAGCGCACCTGGGACATCAGTCAGAGCAAGAGGGAGAGAAGGAGAGGGAGGTAAGGAGAGAGGAGTGGTCATGAGTGAGAGCAGCAGTCATGAGTGGAGTTCATGAGGGGAGAGAGAGGTGGCCATAAGGAAGATTATGAGGGAAGACGTGGGGTGGCCATGAAGGGAGATCATGGGAGAGGTGGCCATGAGTCATAAACGGTGGCCATGAGGAGAGACAGTGAGAGGGGCAGGAGGGACAGCCATGAGGGAAGATCATAAGGGGAGGAGGGTCAGCCATGAGGGAAAATCGTGAGGGGAAAGAAGGAAGAGCTATGAGAGGAGATCTTAAGGGGAAAAAAGGGGTAGCCAAGAAGGGAGATCATGAGAGGAAAAAAGAGAGGGACATGAGGAGTAGGAAAAGGCGGCCATGAGGGGAGAACTGGAGGGGAGTGGAGTAGCAGCCATGAGGGAAGATCATGAGGGGAGAAGAGGGCAGCCATGAGGGGAGATCTTGAGGGGAAAGAAGGAATGGCCATGAGGGAAGATTGTGAGGGGAGAGGAGGGGCGGCCATGAGGGAAGATTGTGAGGGGAGAGGAGGAGCAGACATGAGGGGAGATCATAGGGGGAGAAGAGGAGCAGCTATGAGGGAAGATCATGAAGGGAAAGAAGTGGCAGCCATAAGGGGAGATCTTGAGGGAAAAAGAAGGGGCGGCCCTGAGAGGAGATCATGAGGGGAGAGAAGGGCTGTTCGTGAGGGGAGATCATGAGGGGACAGGAAGGGTGGCCATGATGGGAGATCATGAGGAATGAGGGGCCATCATGAGGGGAGATTGTGTGGGGAAAGGAGGGGCAGCCACAAGTGGAGAATATGGAGGGAGAAGAGGGGCAGCCATGGGATGTGAGATGTGGCCATAAGGAGAGGTCGTGTGGGGAGAGGAAGGGTGGCCATGAGTGGAGAATGCAAGGGGAGAGGAGGCGCAGCCATGAGGGGAGATCATGAGGGGAGATGAAGGGCAGCCATGAGGGAAGATAGTGAGGAAAAAGAAGGGGTGGTCGTGAGAGGAGATTATGAGGGGAGAGTAAGGGCAGCCATGGGATGTGAGGTGTGGCCATGAGGAGAGATCCTGAGGGAAAATCATGTGGGGAGAGCAGGGACAGCCATGGGGTGTGAGGAGCAGCGATATGGGGTTCGGCTATACAGTCTGGACCACTGTGGGGGGCAGATGACAGGTGGCTGCCAGTGGAGATCATGAGGGGCAGCCATAAGGAGACGTCTTGAGCAGAGATCAGTTTGCCCTTAGTGACATGGTTTAGTGGTGGGCTTGGCAGTCCTGGGGAAATGGTTGGACTTGATCTCAAAGGCCTTTTCCAACAGAGTTGGTTCTATGATTCTATGCTTACTTTGTGTACTCACTCGTTGGTGCAAGAGTTTTGTCACTTACCAGTACAGTTTCTCCAGTTACGATGAATTTGTCTCATAAAGTGTCAAAAAAAAAAAAAATCTAAAAAAACCCTCTAAAAAATGAAAAAAAAAAAATGTTTCAGATGCAAAGCTGGTTTTAGCCCAAAGATTTCATGGTACAATTTAAAGGTGCTTATGTTTTAATTTTCACTTTCTCAACTTATGTCTCTTCAACCTTCCTGGCTAAGTTACCACTGGCAATGTATTTGCAGTATGGAATTATTGTCTCTGTCTATATTATATTAGAAAACTAAATCCCATTGGTGAAGCTGCTTCAAGTTCATGAGTAAACTTGAGAAGCATAATGTAATGACAGCCTTAAAATAACTGATGTCATGCTAAACACAGCCAAGTCCTTTAGGACAAGTGTAACAAGGTGCTGGAAGCAGTTGCTAGCACTGGGGAGCTGACTAAGGCTCCTAACATTGCTAATAGAATTTTAAAATGCCTAATTAAAAGCATGTGGGAGTGGTATTTTAAGTTGTGTGGGCAGTAATGTGAAGGGCAAACATGCCAACTCCTCTGCAGGTTCAGGCTTTGCTTACCTGGCAGCAAAGAGCTTGTGGCATGTAAAAGTGAAGAGTCTGTGCAAAGGGCTGGCAAGTTGTTTTTACGTTGATTTTCTAAGCTCTGGTAATGACCTAGAATGATCCAAAGATGTATCTAAGTGAGGAACATATGGCTAGTTGTTAAATATACATCAAAGAGCTTCTCTTGTCTTTCTTTCTCATGAATGATCTCTTCAACATAAATGAACCCCGCATGTGACACCCAGTCTGTTGGTTGGCATTCACATGTAAGAGCATCAGCACGCTATTAGCAATTACCTTAGTGATATTTACAGCATTTTAATGTCACTTATCTGTATGTAAATAGAGTCTGTGAGGAATGCAGCGCGCCTGGGGCTCCTGCTCCCACTACAACAGCACTGCTTGTTCAACACACCAGAGTGCTTCCTGTGCCTTATGTAACTGCCAAAAATATCATTTCAATTGCTTTATGACAAAATAATGAGTCTGTCAAAGACGAGTGGTCAGAAAAACAAATTTGTTCTCCCACACAATTAGAGTTTATAGTGTTGGACAGCAATATCAATCTCCAGTGGTTCAAAATTGAATTTCCACGTTAGAGGGAAATGTGTTCTTGCATGTGCTATAACCAGCCTGTGTAGCAAAAAAAGTCCTCACAAGTTGAACTGGAAAGATGGATTTCAGCTGAGCTGTGGAAACATCAGGATAGAAGTTTCCAAATGCAGACAAGTATTATGTGTACATGGTGTTTGCTTCCATGAGCTTGGCACTGACAGAGCCACTCCCATAACAGTCAACACAAGGAAGTCTGGAGAAACCGTCATCAGATAAAACAGGCAGACAACTGTACCTTTCAGGTAGAAAGCTGTTTCAAGTCCTGCATCTCCCTATAGGTAACCTAATTGCTCAAGGAGTTGTGGATATTTATAATCATGGACTTCAGACATTCATTGTAAAGATGTACGAAGCATTAGACCTCAGCAATGCCATTTACGGTGAGCATACACTGTATCTCAGAACTGCACCTTACCCTTAACATTTGCTTCATCCTTATTTTGCCCTTAAGCTGTTTGACAGTGCAGTGCAAAAGCTGCAGCATACATCCCCTTAAATTTGCAATACCTTAACCTGTATCCTCTATACTGCTGTACTTATTACAGCTTCCTCAATTGTCCCTTGATGTGCCAGGCAGCTGCTATGCACCCACTGCTACCCAGTAATTGCATTTCTGGGCATGCTTACAGAATTTTACCTTGTAAAATACTTTGACTTTTTTCTTTGGATTTCAAGAAACCATACAGGCATGAAGTATTGTCATCTGGAACTCAGTACACAGGCTACGGAAGCAGATTTTTAGGTTTTCAGAGCTTCTCCATTACTATACCTGCAGCCAAAGTGACCATGTTCTCCTAATGGGAGCATCTACAAAGGCTGTATGACATTTTGTGTTTAATGTGGTTTTTATGTAAATCTAATTAAGGCTTTTGTTACTCTCTCAGATTTAAAGCAGGAACAGCTAGAAACAGCCCTTCCAAGCAAGTGTCTAAAGAAATTACAAACTTTACCTAGGATTTTCAGTCATAATTTATCATTATATATTCACATAAGTTAACAAAATGTTACCTCTGGAGCAGAGAAGAAAGGTAGTTTTCCTTAGAAAAAGAGATGAGACAGATGAAGGACTCTGAACTTGGGCAGTCTTCCATAGGAAGCTGATGTCCACATCCTAATAGCGATACAAGAGCCCAAGTCAACTACCAGATCAGTGGTGCTCAGCTGATTCTCAGCCACCTGAAATGCCTATGTTCCAGCCTCTGCTGCTTTGGTTTTGCACTGCTCACGAGCCAGTATATCTCATCACAAGAGTGGTTCACTCATAGCCTGTCTGGATGGTACTTTTAGGTAAATAGTCTTTTGCAAGCTTAAATATTTCAATTTCCCTTACTGCTTATCCTTCAAAAAGAAGTACCTTTTGTTGTACTGTAGTCATGTCTTAGCCCCACTATGCACATTTACCTCTTTCATTCATTCAGAGAAGTCTGTCCCTTGAGCACAACAGGCATTTCTCTCTTTGCAGAAGTCTCTGAGATTGTCCGTACATACACTCTGACGAGGTCCCTGGGACAGATTGCCCAATTCCAAGTGCTGCCTTCCTAGAAAATCAGACATACACAAAATATCATTTCTCTGTTTCAGTAAAAATGCCTCTCCACATACAGCACAGAATGTGGTTATCAGCTTGGTTTTCCCTAGACACAGTACCCTCCTGCTTATGTTCAATTTGCTTTCCACAGATGCTTTTTCTTCTCTTTAGGTTTTAACACTGTCTGCAATTTACACTCAATTCAGTATTCAGCTGTGTCCTCCTTTTGCTATGAAATCATGATTAATCTCTCCAAGATCTGTGAAGTGACCTCAGAAAAAAATTGGTGCGAGAGGAGAATCAGAACCTCTGGTTCACTCCTCTGAATGTCTTTTTCTTCTTATGCTTCTGCTCTTTTCCTCCCTATGCATAGTTACTAACACCAACAAGAACTCCAGCTTAATTAACCCACAGATTTTTTTTCATACATATGTAACACTAATGATCATTAATCAAACCCAACTTTTATATTGCCTATACACTAAGACAGCAAAGGTTATGTTCTTGCTACACATTGTCTGGCCTTTTGTGTTTGTGTGTTGGGGTATTTTTAACATTTCTTTTCATGCTCACTTGAACTAGCTCTCTGTCCTGGGTTCAGCAGTAGCAGTCATTTTAATCCTTCTTAGTAAGCTGGTACAGTGCTGTGTTTTTGACTTTCAGCCTGGGAACAGCACTGTTAACACCGATGTTTTTAGTTGTTGCTTAGTAATGTTACTCTGAACAAGGACTTTCTGAGTCTCATGCTCTGCCAGGGAGGAGGGGAAGCTGGAAGGAAGCAGAGACAGGACACCTGACTCAAACTAACCAAAGGGATATTCCATACCAAAGCACATCATGCCCACTATATAAACTGGGGAGAGTTACCCAGAAGGACTAGGTCACTGCTCAGGTCGGGCTGGGTATTGGTCAGTGAGTGGTGAGCAATTGTATTCTCTTCCCTTGTTATTTCCCTTATCATTATTATTATTGGTGATAGCAGCAGTGGTTTGTGCTATACCTTAGTTACTGGACTGTTCTTATCTGAACCCGTGGGATTTACATTCTCTCCATCCTCCTCCCCATCCCTTCGGGAGTGGAGAAAGGAAAAAGGGAGTGAGTGAGCAAGCAGCTGCATGGTTCTGAATTACTGGCTGGGCTTAAACCATGACACTCTCATTAACTCTACATTTGACATTTTTAATATAAATGTATTTTTTTATCTTGATCTTTAGCTAATCTTCTAGAACACCACAGTGATCACATTTTTCCTACCTTTCTTCTCCTGGGAAATTACACACAGCAAAATTTAATTATTCTCATGGGTTTTAGTATTATTCAGCATTGTCAGTTCTTTTTTTTGCTTGGATGTTAATGTTAGGTTTTGACTATCCTCTGCTTACAAAGGTGTTACATCAGTCCTTTATGTCTGACCATAAGATCTGATCAGTCTTTTTTTTGCAGTTAGTAAATTTGTTGTTTTCTCTCATTCAATTGAAATCATACTCCTAGAAGACTACACTTCTCTCCCCATTGCTGGGGAGGGTTTGTTGGTGGTTTGGGGGAGAGGTTGTTTATTTTTGGGGGGTTTTGTATTTTAATTGGAGGGATTTTGCTCTTGCTTCTCTTAAAATAGTATTCTTTGGTATTTTCTTTTATGGCAGGATGCAGCATTTTGGGGGTTTGCAAAAAGGCACTGATTTAATGAATCTGTGATTATTCTACTGGTTTAGGGCAGAAAGAGCCACTTAGCCACTCCTCCATTTAGGAAGCTAAGTGGCCAAGATGTCCCTACATTATCTGGTTTGTGTGTGTTCGTTCTGAATGCCTGTATGAGGGCTGATTGTTTCTGCAAGAAAATGCGTTTTGCCGGTTTTGTGAAAACCTATCCATATTTGGTACAAACACAGAACTCCAAAATACATAGTTTTCCTTTGTCTATTGGAACGTGGTTGCTAAAATCACTGTAGCTGCCTTCTGCAGAAACCCTGTCTGTTGTGGTACTGCATGGGCCTTGCCATGTGGATCACAGAACAGCTACCATGGCATGATGCCACAGCTCTGGGCTAAGAAGCCCTTCATCTGCAGCAATCTTGGCCTAAGAAATCAAAAATCTGGGCACCAGAACCAGCAGTAGAACTCTTCCGTGCTGTCCATGCTCTCTTGCCTAGGAAACAAGGAGAAGGAGGAGGCAGCCTATGAAGAGATGAATCACAGAGGAATTAGGGAATGGGGGAAATAAAAGAAAATCAGTATGCATGAGTTTTTGTGGGAATTGTTTGTGCATGCACATATGCATCCATACATAGAAATACATGTATATATTTGTATATATATGAAGAGGGATCGGACAAGACTGAGTAGAAGCAGAGGAAGATAGATAAGGCCAGAGTATGCCCAAGACTTTTAACCATGCAAGCAAAATTGAGGAAGGGTCAGTCTATCTTTTCAGGAACATATGGGAAGTACAGCATCTAAGAAGTGCAAACAGAATTTGCACAAGGTTTTCTGACACAATCTTTTTCTGACACTGTTTTCTATTTTCAGGTGCTTATTAAGAGAACTGTGCACAGTTACACCAATTAGCAGATATACCCTACACTTATTTTTCTCATCTCAGTTCCTCTTCTAGCCTTCAGCACCCTTTCAGAGCCCCAGGAACTACAGCTTTTACCTCAGAACACTTGCTGCCTGTAACACTACTGAGTCTCTCCAATAAAACACAAATCTCCCCCTGAAAGTAATTCTGTCAGTTCCTCTCTCATTTATTCTAGTGACTCCACACTGTCCACAGTCTTTCCAGCTTTTTTCTCTTCTGATTCTCTATCTACTTTTTTGGTCTTGTCATTATTATGTATCTCTCCTGTCTGGGAGTCTTCCATTTTCGTATTCTTGTGGACAGTAAAACCACACTTTTTTTAACAGCAGTGCCATTCACCAAAATCTTCAATCTGTACATGAATAAGCACATTTCATCTACTAATACCCAAACAGGCATCTTTCATTCTGCAGTAGCTAGTTATTGAAGATTTACTTTACAATTGATGTAGTGTTTAAGCATCAATATTTTGGAAATCATATAAAAATGAATCACACTTTTTGTCTAGCATATTGAATACATTTTGGTAATTTCAATTTAAAAGGAGTTGAACCTGTTTTTCTTTAGAATGAGCATTGCTCAAATAACAGTATTTTTATCTATCTCATTTCTAGCATTGAGGAGAATGCTCCACCATCTACTGTATTACAGATTCTTGTGGATTTTCTCCAGCAGCCACTTATGGCAACTGCAAGCTTGTTTTACCTTGGGGATATATATGTATGTGGCCAGTTGCTTCAGGTCATTTTCCTGCCAGATGGAAGTCAGTTTGGCAGCTGTTAATTTGCACTTGGCCATTCCTTGTGTTGTTTTGCTCTAATTATTGGTCACTACATGGAACAGGTGACAAATGCCTACATGACAACCCTTTACATCACTAGATGTACAATCATTAGGAAAACAAACAGACAAGGCTGTTGAATATATTAGTTTTCTCCCCAGCCCCAAACAGAAACAGATCTTAGCCGGGTTTGACATCTATTGGAAAGAGGTGACAACACCTTACTGTTCATGAAACCAGCATCCCATGCTGTAAGTGTCCTAGTTTCATGGAAAGAGTGGAGTTTAAGGAACACAAAATTGCTCTAAGACCAGATGCAGAATCTGGTTTAGCTAATGATTTTGTTGCAAGGTTTGATTAGGTGTTCTTTACTAAGTAAAACTAAATGTGCCTACTAAAATATTTCCTCTGACCTTCAGCTCCTACAACTACATCAAATTAAAGTGGGAAAAAAAAAATTGCTTACTGAGCAAGAAAGTACTCGCTGAACAGGAATGGCAGAATGCCATGATAGTGAGCTTCCCTTCTATTGAAGTGTGGCATTGCAGAGAATATTTCATTGAAGTCTGTTTTCTCAGTCTCCTGGGGCCTAACTTGGATCTTAATTTGGGCCAGATTCTCTAAGGACATGAGCCGAAGTCTTATTTTGTTCCTGGGAGTAGTAACTCTTGAATTTTTGCAAGATTATAGACCTATCTGTAGTGAAAATTATGAATAATTTAGTTAATCTCAGTGGAGCTGTGTTAGTGAAAATAAGAAAAGATTCAGCATCTTGGAGTCTTGGTGAAATTACTGCTTTTAGATCTGTGAGAGCTGAAGATATTATAACATGCTATTTGAGTGACGCCTTGTAAATCATACTAAAATAATACAGACACAACACACAGAAATAGAATGTTCCCATGGCTTACTAAGACTTAATCTAAACATAAACTCACCTCTTAATAATATCCAACTTTTTTTTTTTTGTTATTATTTTTGCCTTTTAAAAACAGGTGTAAGTGCAACCTTCATGCTACTGGCTGTAAAGAAGAAAACAAAAGACTACTTTGCGAATGTGAGCATAACACAACTGGCCCAGACTGTGGAAAATGCAAGAAGAATTACCAGGGCCGACCGTGGAGTCCTGGTTCTTATCTGCCTATACCTAAGGGCACTGCTAATATCTGTAAGTAGTTCTATATAACAAGGTTATTTCATCATTAGAGTTCTGCCCCCTATCATGACTCTGAAGGAAGATTAATACTGGCAAAATTTTGTCATATCTTTGTGACTCAGTGAATATAACTGGACAAGGTGTCAAATTGTGTTAAGTGTCTACATATTGTCTGCAAATTATGTTAATTGTCATAATATACATATCTATATTCTCACATAGTTGTAAATAACTTGCGTGAGAACTGCGGATTTGTATCCGTAGACAAATCCTGTGACACTGCACAGAAAGTGCTAAGGAATGAAAGAATTAGGCCCTTCACATAAAAATCACATACAGAAGAGAGAAACCCATGCGAATATCTGCAGTACTACTCCAGCCACAGTGCTTTCCTCTGTTCATACATCCTTCCTGACCCGAGTGTCAAAACAACCTCAGCTCAACATGTGCAATGAGGCCCTTGCTCAATCTTTTTGTCCATTTCAGGAAGTTAAGTATTCTCAGACCAATTTTTTTTCAACTAATAGCTGAAGATCTAGCAGCTGGTAAAGGAAATTTTTACCTGATGTTGACTTGCAGTCCAGACTCACATGCATTTTTTAAATCACTCTGTTGAAGGGAGAAGGTGAGGTCAAAACTGGAGTTTTTGTATCTGCTTGTTTCCAGCTAATAACCATTCAACAACACATGTGCACACTACTCCAGCACACATATTATCCAAAGGAAGTTATTGACAGATGCATTTCCTGGTCCTGGACAGGATTGGGTCAAAAAGAACATGCTGCTGAAAGAGAGGGCACAAAGACAAGTATAAGCATCAGTTCTTCTTTTCATGCATGTATGAAATACACAATAATTTAGAATGCTTCTGAATAGCAGACTTAAATTCCTTTGAAGAAAGGATTGAAGATGAGAATAAATCACCGAACCTTTTGACAAAAGTTACTCACTTAAGAATAGTCCACAGTTTTGTCCTGATTAAAAGCAAAACATTCATTTTAAAAGATTAGAATATAACAATTTACTGAAAAGTTATTTGGGAGAAACAGAGATATGTACTGCAATTGAATGAAAAGTTTAATACCAGGAGCAATGTGCAATGCTCAGAATGTTATCTAAGACTTCAAAGCAACCGCTGTGAAGAATCATAACGCAGAAATTAATATCATAGGAAGCAGGACGTTATCAAGTTAAATGTGAGAGTAGTAGACCAAGTAACAAACCATGAAGTGTGGAGCATGAAATTATGATAAAAATTTTACTGAGCAGAAAAAAAATGAGCTTCCAAAAAGTGGGGGAAAAACATTTTGTAAGAGTGTTCACTTTCTCACATGTTATAAAAAGTAAGTGTGGATCACAGAATTAATACTTTATCTCCAGAAAAAATGGTGAGATTTACCGAGTTGGTTTTATTCATATATTTTATATATACATATACACACATACATACATATGTATGCACACATATATATTTCTTTCTTATAGATATACATGTAGGTGTTTGTGTGTATGCATATATATATATATAAAAATATATAAAATTTAGTCAGTTGCTAGCCCAACAATCATCTTGTCATTCTAGTGACAAGATACATCTGAACATCAGGGATCTGTCTAAATGCAGCTTGCTCTGTCAGTTACATCATTTCCAATCAGTTGAACACACACCAGACTGAACTGTGGAATTAGCACCCACCAAAAGGATGCCTGAAGCTGGTTAAAACAAATTTCAATATTATTGAATTCCATCAGATATACAATTCCATCAATAATCAAAACTTTTTGCGAGGAATAGGCTGTCTTTTCTAGGCTTTACTAATATTATGATATCATCACAAAAATGTAACCTTGTTTGAGCTCCACTTACCCTCAAATCCTGACTTCAGCAGTGATCAGCAGCAGGAATTCATGTCAAACAGAAAGAAGTATAAAGGTTTTCTTTCTTCTTTGCCATCCCAGTTGCCAGCAATAAACTGTCTTTCTGAGCTGAATCCTCCATCTTAGTGACACACATCTTAGTAGTGTTTGCTAGCTGCTGAGCAGAGACCCAACTGTCATAAGTTTGAACTCAGTGACATCTTATGGCAATACATTTCACATTTTAAAGACACAGTGAATGAGAGGTATTTCCTTTTGTTTGCTTTAAATGTTTTTATATCATTAAGCCTGTACCTCCTTAGGTAGGAAGAAACAGAGTAATGTATCCCTATTTATGTCCGTTATACTGTTTATGATTATACAGGGTCACAATGCCCACTCCTCCAGCCTGTTTTCTAAATGATGACTCCTAATCTATTTAATCTTAGCATATATGAAATCGTGCCACATCTGTGGTCATCTGTGATGGTTCTGTAATGTCATTTTTTAATTTGGTGAGGCTAAAACTACACAATATTCTAGACATAAGAACAACATGAATTTTTTACAATTCAATACAATTGAATTTTTTACAATACATAAAAATGTCTCATTTCTATTTTGTTGTTACAGTGATCAGCTCTTGAGTGCTCAGTGATCACCTTTTTAAATATGGTGCCACAATTACAGCACTTCCTCTGGCACTGAGGCTGGCATAAATGATAGGTTATATGTTACAATGGTTAGTTCAAAAATGCCATATTTTAGTTCCTTTAAAACACTTCCTGGGTGAACATCACCTATGGCAATTCTTATAGTTTGATATTATTTACATCTACTAAAACACCTTCAGATTATGATAGACATTGAGAAATGCCCTCAGATTGTGAGAATCTCTCTAACATTCTTTGTTGTGAACATTGGAGAAAGCAATTAATTTAGTATTCAGTACTTTAATAACTTGATTGCCTCTCTACCCAGTCGTCTTTCTGGGAGGCCTCCTGCTTCTCAAGTGGCTATTTTAACAAAAAGGTATTATTAACTTTTAAGTCTGCAGCAAGTTGATTCTCAGAATACTGTGGTTTGTATTTAACTTGACAGATTTTGTGCCTTTTTTTTTTTCTCCCTATCTTTCTTCACTGAGATACTATGACTTAACACTTCCCAAAATCTTCATTCTGGTGTTTTGGATTGGGTTTTGGTTCTTTATGGCTTGGGTTTTTTTTCTTTTTTTTGGTTTATTTTTTGGTTGGTTGACTGGTGCTTTGTTATTGTTGTTCATGAGATTGTTGATTTTTATAAAAAAAAATAAAAAAATGTATTTTATGTTATGATTCTGACTCTTTCATACATTTTAATCTACCTCCAGGCTGTTGCCATTAAATCTTCTTAACTATTCTTTTAATTTTTCTTTTAACTAAATAATTTTTATCTGCTTATTCTCTGAAAGTTAAATATTACTACAGTGGATTTTTTCATCCTGTTCCTTCTGAACAACTATGTTGACTTTCAGTCCAGAAGTGGTTCTCTGATAAATACTTCCTGAATCAGGTCCTACGTACTAGTCAGAACTAAATTAGGTTCTCTTCTTGTGGGTTGTCTGATTACTTGCTACTCTCAGCAATCATTTATGGTATGTAAAAGCTTCATTTCTTTTGTCATTTCCTGATCTAATGCCACATATGTTGGAGGATATGAATTTTTGTATTATTATATATACTCTGCACGTCCAATGTAATTTCACTTACCCTGCTGTGTTTATGTGACCATCTCTATCGTGGTCAGCAATGCAGCATTACACTCTTCCTAGTCAGGAGTGAATTCTGTAAATAGCTTCTGGAACATGTTGATAGAATTGGCTTCTCTGTTTTGACCCTTAATTTCCCTTGGTATATTTCCCCCAGACAAAATAAAAAGATCCTTTTTTCAGAAATCCTCCTAATTTGGAAATTTGCTCAGATTCAACAAAAAGCCTAATGTCTATTTCCAAACCTTTCCCAACTGGAATTTAAGTTGTTTCCACAGTTCTGCTTCTACCTTTTTGTTTTGTGGCCAATAAGACTTTATTACACCATTTCAAGCTACAGATCATGAAATACCATTCTAGATTATACTTCAAGCACAGCCTAAACCTTGATATAAAACTGGTTTTTGTATCCTTCTCATTTTAAGTCAACATGAGTTTTTCAGGAAAACACGAATCATTTTTGCTTTGCTTTGCTTGTGAAAGACACCCAGTATTCTGTTGTTTACTGGCACTAACAATATTTCCACATTTGTCTTCTGCATAGCATTTATTTTATATTTCCACCTATCTTATTGACTATTTTGTGATTACATTTATTCCTTTGTGCTGCCACATTCTATGGATAGTTTTTTCAGCAATATGTTTTGACAAAGTGAACTTATTGAATTTCTCTATACTTGGTATTACAAGACAGCTTTTCTCCTCAGCAGTCATATGCGTCTGACAGCACTAGTCCTTTTCTTCCTCCTGTTGTTTAGATCATCTTTGCCACTTATCTTCTTTGCTCCATCAGACAGAGTTGTCTAAGGCTGTGCTGGGCTGCTATCCATCAAAGCCTGCTAGCTTTTTGTCAGTCCCTCCACAACCAATAACCTGCACAAGAGCTGCTTGACACTCAGCAAAAACCTCCTCCTGGCTCTTACAAGGCTTTTCTAATTTATAGTTCAATGTAACACAAAGGATTGAGTGGGACACAGGGAACATTGGTGGTTCTTTTCAGTCAACAGTTAGGCAGATAGTCCCAGTTTATTGAATTTCTCCTGCAGGGGGTCATGTCCCCCTACACGTCTCCCCCACACACCCGATAGTACAGCCTTTGTCTCAGCCACACAGCCTTAATCCTCCCTGGATGGGAAAAGACTTACAAGGCATCACTGCAGCATACCTGCGACATAAACAGCTTTTGACAAAAAATGTGTGGCACTTCAAATATTGCACTGATTGCCCTCATCCATGTTTGTAGTTTTCTTCATGAATATTTGCTGACAAAAAGCCATCTTGAAGGACTGGTGTAAATTAAATTGGCAAAGAGGTTGTGGGATGGACAGGCTTTCTGTTGGAATCCGAGTAGCAAGGATCCCTGTAACTGAAAAGATCACACATCCTGCTGTCCCATCAAAGCAGACTCATAAAGTATAGTGTCTCATTTTCCAAGAGCCCTGTTCTCCCTAAAAACTGGAAGGAGCTTTGCAGTACCTACTTCAGGACTGAGGCAGAGGAGGTGATCCCACATGAACTCAATTTGAAGAAATGGGACACTTGTGCTTAAAATGTAAAATTTTGCTTCTTGATGATTTTTGAACTGTCAGAGAAAAAGATATGAATGCAATGTTACAAAACAGCAAAGCTTGTTATTATTCCTATTTTATATTGCACATTAATTTGAAGCTTATAGAGGGTGTAAAGCCACAGGAAGATGTTACACAAAAGCTATGTCAGGCTACTTGGTGGTGAGGGCAAAACTGTAATGTATCAAGAGATTCAGGAAGACAGACGTGTCAGAGAAACCTGCAAATGATAAAATAACTTTCCTTCAACTTGGTATCCTGTGAAATGGCCAGCAAAACATTGCAAATACATATCTAAAAGCCAACATGCTACAAATAATGTGCTGTTTTGGAGTTTTTTTTCAATAGAACTTGAAAAATCTTTCTGCAGCATTCTAGTCTCTCATGTGACCCCTGCTGAGCTGGTTGTTTGGGCTGGGTATGGTGGCATCTGTTGCTGGGAAATTAATTGTTGCCATCCATCATTGGTTTCAAACAACTCTATTTTTGCTGTATACAGTGAAAAGAAGCAATTAAAGAGGGTTCTGGGCCTTAAGCAGCAGTATGGGAAGGCAAAATGTCTGTTCTAGGATACTCAAAGTTAAAAAAATGTTCTGGTTTTGGATTTTTGAAGTTTTTAATATTTAATATTCTTTCAAAAAATTAGGATTACTTGAAAAAAATACTTTGATCTCAGTGGCAGTTTCCTCAACAAAGAGTATTCAATACTGGTTTGGAGTCACTAAAACAACATAAAAAGTCATCCAAATTTTTAAAGGTGTTACCTAATAAACCAGTAACTAAATATTTTCTCTGTCCCATTAATTTGTGGCAATATTGCATGGGAAAGCAGAGGTGGAGGATAACAGACTTCATCTAAGCAGGTCTTTCTCTAAAAATTGAAAACTTTTCAATCTTTACAGAGCAAGCAACTGCTAAATTGACAGAAGCAGGAGTTCCAGGGCTGTTGCAATGAAATACAAGTGAAATTTCCTAAGAGCTGTGTCTTCCACTGTGTCTGGTCCTTTGGCTGAATACAGGTTAGGCGATACATGAAAGTTTACTCCTATGATCATAACAATCACTCCCTTTGAGGGATTACAAGATGCTAGGTTCCTCCAGCTTCTCAGGGCTTTAAATGACTAGAGAATTCAAAACTTTGGGAATTGCTGCTGAGGATCTGATACTGCAATCATGCGTCAGTGGAAGAGTTGCAAAGGGAAAAAAGACACTGCAGGGAGTGCTGTCATGCTGCAGCACAGCTATTCTAGCAAAAGATCAGAGGTGACATTAACAGCCCTGCTCTGACTCTTTGCCATGGAAAGCTCTACATTTTGTTCCTGATTAAGAGTTAAAATGTGTGGTGTAGAGTGCAATTATAGGGATGTCTCTTTTGTCAGAAAAGGTCTCACACAGCTCTGATCAGCAATTAATATGAATCCAAACTTGCACTGCATGATTTATCATCGTATCCTGCCATGTCTTCATTGGAAGAGATACCTAATTCTCAGTCTCTGTGCTGCATTTACCTCACCTGGATAATTCACTGAGCTCTCGGTGACACTCCTTCCCTTGAATGTTAGTGAGCTGTGAGCTGGGTGGGTGTAGTGTTCTGATAACAGCAGGAGCCTGTCCCCAGATCCCTCTTGTACGATGGGCACACATTCAGCTTGTGATGGAGAAGAGATAGAAAAGTCTGTGGGAAATATGGTAGCCAAGACCAAGCTGACAGAATAATTCTTTCATCCCATTTGTAGTCCCTCCCCAGGAAGAGATGCAGCCTGGCTGCATTAAATGTACCTCTGACAGGAAACACACGCAAGCACTGAGGATGGTGGTAAGAGGGGATGGCAGCTGCCCTGGAAGTGAGACTGGAAGTGGCAATGTGGTCCTTCTCACAAAAAGCTAAATGCTTTTCCTTTGTGTTATGGATTTAACACTCACACAAACGACAGAATAAATAAAAAACTTGCTTTTTTTGTTAGCATCTGATTTGCTTTTTTCGCCATTCTCAATAGTCAGCTGCATGGTAACTAATAGCTAAAAGCTAAAACCCCTTTCTGGTAAAAGGGGAAATGAGAAAATTGCAAGGCAGATGCAGAAGATCATATGAAATGAAAACACCAGATTTTTTTCTCTCAAGTAATGCATGTATATTTAGATGCATTTACAGTGAACATGTAATATACCAAACCACCACCCTCAGGTCAAGTCAAAAATAATAAATAGTATTAGAGACTTTCTTCTGCAATGTTTGCCATTTCGGGGGCAGTAGCTACCCCTGGACTTTCTTTGCACACTTCACTTGTTGTTTTCTTACAGTAAAACTACAACCATTAATAACCATCTCAGTGATTTCAACTGGAAGATAATTTAGACTGAGCATTGCTTTGGTTTAACAACTGAATAGACATAAATGCAATCACTTGGGTTTATTTATTCTTCATGTCTAGAGGAATGGAGTTGTGTATCAAGGGAGATAATGGGCCTGATTCTTCATCTCTCTCTATAACCTGCTCACATAATTTCACTGCTGCAAAAAACTCACAGATTTCAATACCAGGTTTCCTGGAAACAATCCATATCACATATAATGTACCAGGTTCCATCCAAAATGCTGGCAGTGGTGGAATGACTCCCTGCTGGTGTCCCCAGTGGCAGTGCCATGGGAGGCCATGTGGTCGGACCCCACATGCCTCTACGCTAACAGAATCACAGCTCCTGTGCATCCTTACCTAAGGACTTACACCAATACAGCCCAGCTGAATTCATGAGCTAGCCTCAATATGTAGCTCCAGATCTCACAAAAACACTCGTACTAAGAATAATTTTCCATCACATGTGCGGTTTTCACCAAGTATTAATGGATCCTGCTTCATGGCCCTACATAACCAGCTCTTTTCCAGATAAACTCCAAAGTGCCATTCTCACTCACTTCAGCAGAAAGGAAATATAGTGTACCATCAAGGCCAATCATCATACACAGGGATACATGGTATTACAGAAATCAAGCTGGTTACAGAATATCAGACCAACCCAGAAACTCTGTGCAGAAATAGCAAAGGAGCATTTTGTACAGAACCTGAAGACAACTTCGCAAGGTTAATACAGAGCCCTTCAGGCTAGCAGGCATCTTGTTTTCATTATTCTCTGCCCAGGAACTATTTATCACTATGAATTCATTGAAAATTTTGAAATACAGTAAAATGAGGAGAGAAGACTTGCAGGAAAACCTCTCTCTTTGCTACAATCTGCTCAGGAGAGAAAGGGAAGGATATTTGTATGTGTGTGTAGGAGAGAAGGTTTGTGACGGGGGAGTATACCCAGAGGAAATACAAATAGCATTCCACAGTGGAAGCATGAGTGCGAGAACACAGTATCTGTATTTTATCTAATATTTGTGCTGGTTCCATCAGTGTATAAAGGAAAATGAATCCTGCTAATTTAAAACTTCTACAATGACTTGCAAAAATGTAAGCTAGCTGCTATTGAAACTTCATGGGAAAATATTTGAAAATTGATTGCCTTTTTGACATTTAAGACAAAGAGATAGAATTCTGTTACCTCATCCCCACTGAAAATGAAAAACACTTTTTGAATTATAATAGCATTGCTCTATTATAAGGATATTCTTATTTAGCTTTTAATACCTCATGATTCTAAAATTTTTTAAAATACATGTTAATCTCAGCAGAAGTAGAAATAATTAAAATTGAAAGCAACATCTGAGTGCAGGGCTCAGTTGGCAGCAAGCGCTTTTTTCAGTGTGGTGCCCAGTGATCTGCCCAACCACAGGCTCCACAGAATATGAAACCAGGGAGCTGTAGTTCTGACATGTGCCTCAGGACTGATACAGTGAAACACAAAAGATCCATTTATCATAGTCATTCTGCAAATGAAATTACTTTGACATTGTCTTGGCCATACCACAAGTCACAAATGCTCCTAACTTGAGTCTACAACCTTGCTTACAGTGAATATCATTTATCCCCAAGACATTCCTTCACTCCAGTTTGCTTAGCTGCAGAATGAGGTCCATGCCATCTCTGAGTAAGATAGAACTTCGAGATAGATGTTGAAAAAAGTACAGCAGATGTTTAATGAAGAAACAGACAGATTTCTGCAGTAAAATGCACGCCATCAAAAGTCAATAAAACTTACAAAAGACAAACTGTATTTAACTGAGAATGCAAATACCCAGGTTTTAAATACTGATCTGCAATCTGTAACTGTAACCCAAGAGACTAGTAATAGTGTCATTAGTAATGCCATTTAATCTACAGAAGATGGCTTTTCAGGAGAGATTTCAGGTCCATGTTTTTGTGCTACACACCTTTCAGGGCAGGCCTGACAACAAGCTACGTGTTGGGACTGCATCGCGCAACATGAAATACCACATTGCTAATCCAGCAGAGAAATTTTACTCCTCAGCAGCCCCACCTTTTCTGGTAAATGTCACCTGTCTCTGGAATAGTTTCCTTGCATTAATTCAGTTTAGGACTTGAGATGAAGGGGAGAGAATAAATAAATACAAAGATTTTAAAAATCAATGAGAGGCTTAGCCAGTATGACCAACCTAACACGTTAGATTGTTTTGTTCAATTACATTACTTTTCCATAGCTTAATTTAGATAACTGATGGGTAAAAGTGGAAGAAACAGCTATATACAGTTAATGCAACAGAAGGTATCAACTGATTTAAGCAGCTGGGCAAAGCAGTTAGCAGTGCATCTACCCCTTGGTTAAATTCTTCTCCTAGATCTGCGTAATACATGCATGACTGATATTTTTATCTCGAGCATTAAACCTAATGGCTGGTTAGTTGAAATATGAAAGTGTTCAGAACAAATTCTTGAAGTTCAGGGAGCTGGTGTAGGTCTCAGAAATACCCATCTGTCAATGCATTTTAGTGATCTCTGCAGCCTCATACTGAAAAATCTAAAGACTGCATTTGTAAAGAGCTGGGTACATATTAGCAGTTGCTTGGGTTTAACTACGTATTGATATAATATTCTGAAAATGAGGAGAAAATTTGGTTTAAAATCTTGGATGCAATAGCTTAGCCAACTGCAGCAAATAGCTAACTATACTTTTTTTGTTTTCTTTCTCTACAGGTATACCCAGTATTTCCAGTATTGGTAGTAAGTAATAAAACCGGTCTTGTTTTGCATTGTCATTCAGCTTCTTGGATCTAATTTCCCAGCATCCCTTTCTGTTGTAGATAATGTTTCTCTGAAAATGGGCTCTATGGTGCAGGTGCTATGTATTGGCCTTCCTCTGTTGCATTGACATGTAACCATATTACATGCTCAGAGAGACCGTCACTCCAGACAACACATCTGCCTTCAACCACAAATTTTCTGATCAGTTCTGATCAGCAGGTGAAAACCAAGTGCTATAAAACTAAGAGTTATGCAGAAAATTAAAATAGCACTCCACAGAAAATATTTGTTGAGCAACTCCTCGGGGTGAGGGAGCAGGGAGGGAAGGAAAAAAAAGTGTTTGCTAATAACAGAGAAGTACAGGACTGTTAATTTTCACGCATGTGTGTGTGAATTCAAAGAGAATATGGTAGAGTTTTCTTTTTTTGTGAAGTAGCTTACCAAATACAGTGTATTTGCTGGAATCTTTGTGTTAATGCAAGCAGCCTTTAAACTGGGCTTTACTCCACAAATAAACAGAATTGTGCCCCTTCACCAAAATCTGCTCTCTTAAATGCAATTAAAGCACCAAAATATGATTCTTAAGCTACAACAAAACCATAACACCATTACCTAAAGAACTACTATATCAGTGAAAGAGATAATTAAGTAAATAAAATACTTGAAGGGACTAAGTGCACAGTAACTCAGCTGTGAGTCTCAGATGAGTTTCATAACAGAGAAGTACACACAGTCATACCACGTTAGTTAATTACAAATAAAGCAGGGAAGTAGAAATGGATCCTGCTGTGGCTAACTAAAAGAATATTCCCTGCAGCCTCAGCTTTTCAGAGGCTTTAGACACAACTGGTGTGATGTGGGAATATCACAATGATAAAAATATCACAGTAGTTAAATCCAATTTGCCACACCTGATACCAAACTGAAAAGCTTCTGCTAATTTGGATAAAATTGTCTCACTTCTTATGATGCAGGGTCAGGTCTGTGAATTTATAAATCAGCTCAGTTTACTTGAGCTCATCAATAGTGCTGATTTGTTAAGCTCTGGACAGCAAATTCAATGGCACCAAAACTAGCCTCCTTACAAACGAGAGCAGTGTTAACAGCTGAGTGCCATGGCATCTGTTTTGCAGCTTTAAATAGCAAAACAGCATCAATGACAATAATGTGCAAATGAAAGCCTTCCATCTTAATAATGTAATTTTCCTGCTGTAGTGTTGTCTTTGGTATTTGCATGACTACAAATGCATTGTGATATGCTATTTTCAAAACCTTGTGTTTATAAATTATTATTAACAATAATAATAAAGGAAACTAAATGAAAGAGAAGACATTTATGTCACTGTTCTCAGGAATATTCCTACCATTAATAACAGAAATTGGATGAATGGGAAAATAGCTCTTTGGAGTTTTATTGTGCTGTAGTTTCATGTAGTTTCAAGTACTGTGTTGCATGAACTATATGGTTGTGTTTTCACTTCACACTCTGTACAGCCTTTGTCACCACATCTACCATTTCTGAGCATCAGCAGATGTTGGCCTTTGAAAACTTAATAGGGAAACTCAAATACTTTTTAAACAACGGTGACCTGAAAGGATGCATTGTTGACCTCTTTGTATTTTACACGGGGGTGATTAGTACAGTTTGTCTATTACAAATGGAGAAAAAGTCTATTTAACATTCCATAGGAAATATATGCTTTCTTTTTAATCTACTGTAAATGTCTTGGAATAATATATGGTAGAATTCAACAGATTTCTTTGCCTACCTGGAAAGGATGAAGCAGGAGCATCTCTTCCTGATGAGCACAAGTAAATACTGATACTCTGCTTGGTATTCTCATGTTTTTATTCTAAAATTGCTGAAGAGGAAAATAGCTCTACTTGCTCAATGTTCTGAACATCTTTCCTATAAGACAGAAATAGCAAAATTAACGTAAAGCAAGGATAGAACCCATAAATTTATACTGGTCTCTAAGAGAATTTAACAAGTACAATTAACACATAAAAACAAACAAGATCAATTACTTGTGGCTGCTTTAATGGATCTGCATGATTTCTTCTTTTGTCTATGCTAATACAATGTGTGTGTTCATATCAGTAGAATTTTTCCCCATATGGGGACAGGGAGCTACTCTCAGGAAATACAGTTTGGGTTTTATTTTGCCTGGCAAATACTAATGGGAGGAGGGGGTATTGGCTTTTGTGTGCTCCAAGCTCTTCCTAGTATATAATAAGGATGGGGTTGGGGCATAGGGGTATGAAGTCAACACTGCCAGCATATGAAGATTCCTCAGCAAGAGACGTTCATTCAACACTTTTAAAACTGCAATGAAAGCAAGCAAGAAAAATAAAATAGGTTTACCTGTGTGCACATATATGTATCATTCTTCATTCCTTTTCGAGATTCCTGTCTCAAAGGATCTTGTATTAAAGCAGCTCTTCATTAAAATTTGAACACAGAGAAACAGTGGTCATTAAGTAAACATCCTTTCTGATCATCTAGTAGAAAAAAGAAAAAAATAATCAGAGCTTTCCCATTAAGGTCATTTGTACCTGCTGTTGTCTATCAGTTGAAAAATAGATTCTCTGATCATTTCCAACATTCTTGATCCCAGTACTGGCCTTTTCAACATTTTTCAGCCATGTCTGGAAAAATACTGGTGAAAGTGTTAACAATTAATGAGTCCCAAAACCGTGTCACAAATTTGAACAAAGCTTACATGCAGTATGTAAATATCCTGAAAACTACATTATTTTATTTGCTAAAATAATGAATGTATGATTTTACATAGACGAATGCATCAAAATGTCCATTATTGTGACCAAATACCAAAGTTACTAATCTGTACATGTATGCCTTCAAAAAGTTGCCTCTTTTAAACTATAGCTTCTTTTTCCCTGTAAAGCATAACTCCACTAATTATGCTAAACAGTTTGTTATAAAGGGTATAATTAGATACAGGATAGGATAGACATGATGTGCAAATAACTCTGTGTGGGTGATTATCACCTTAAAGCCTGCTGGTGGCAGATGAGTCAGAGTTTAGAGACAGACCCTGCACCCAAGTGCAAGATGCAATCATGATCATCAAATGGTATATTCTGCTTTGTTCTGTATGGTTTTGTTCTTCTTTATAGCCGATTTCAAATTAAGAGAACCCCCTTTTTTATAAGTGCAAGACACAAAAGTAAAAAAAAAAAAAAGATTACTGAATGGGCATTCCTTTATTGTTTTCTTAACCTTGAGAGATCTAGTAGGTATTTTTCTGGAACTAAAATAGTGTCAGGATGAGTGTAGCTTTATATGTTTTATGTACTTGTTATGAAATTTTAATGTGGTAAATATATATCTTAAAAGATTGTGAAAGCAAATGCTAGTGGATTTTTTTTTTCCCCCTCTTTTTTGGACTGAATTTTGCAGCCTTGCAGTAACTGAGAAGTTGTCTCATTAAATTTACAGTCATGGGATCAAAGCCATTGCAGTGCCAAGCTCTGGACCAGAGTTTATATGCAACACTCACATATGCCAGCAGGACATAAACATGCATAACTAGGCTGTATGTTATTTTTCTAGTATTATTTGAGATCAAGTTTTACAAAGAGAGCTGTACTGTTGAGACCATTAAGATGTTTAGCTCCTTAAAACATTTAAATATTGTCTTCAGACTATATATATTATTTTGGACATAATAGCAAAATGTTCTCATTTTAATTAAATTTTATCCAAATCTGACTTTTTAATAAATAATACTGTTAATCAGGCTCGTAATCTGTGGTGATCACCTTATCTAAGTCACTGATTATAATAACAACCAGTAACAGTATTTATTTCCCCTCATTTATTTAAATACTTTGAAGCACTAGGAATTTTTCACTTTAGCAATTAGATCTTCCATTATATTAAAACATTATTGGGCTAGAAGAAACTGTTGGTAGCCTATGTGATATAATGCACATATTTGAACACTAGACCTGAATGAAATTTATCACTCCAAATAAAAGACATTATGAGTAGTTTATTTATCAGGTAGGAGTCACAACAAAGCCAGTTTTCTTCTGTATAACTGGAATTTCACCCTTGAAGTTCAGCAAGCAGAGTGCCTGTGCCAACCCCCAGCCCTGAACAGAAAGTGTCTCTTTACTGAGTGATTTCTAGCGCAGGATCAAAAACCACCAGCACTGTTCCAGGGAGCACTGGCAGGTTCTTGGGATGGCATTTGGGGGAGCCTTTGTTTCACTTTTTGTTCTGCCAGATCCACCAATTTGAACAGATAAGAAGAGCCATTCTCACCAGTCTAGTAGACACGGTCACTGGAAGTTGAGTATTGTTTCTCATTTGTCATCCTAGTTTACCTTTACCATCTTGGTTTAGTTAAAAACAGTGTATTGATCAAATAGTCTTTTCAACACTTTTATGGTTTGCTGTAATATACATGAAATTATTTAGTTAACAGTTACCTTTGTTTTAACCAGTAATAAACAATCAAGTGATAGCATACTACAGAAAATGAGATATCAACATTTCCATATATACCATGGTACCCATGCAGAACACATTGCACTTGCAATATGCAAGTTTAGCTGCAGTTACTCAAGGAAGTTTATAGAGAGCAGATATGATCCACAAAGATACTTAAAAATCTAATTATCAAGCTTGGAGAGAAATTGCTGGGAAAAAAAGCACTGCTGTATTTTTCCCTCTCCTGTTTTTCTTTCTGTCCCTCAGACATGTAATCAGTTTATTTCATAGAGTATAAGGGAAGAATGAGGTTTCCAAATCAGCATCCTGATTCTTTAAAAAGCTCTTGATTTACTATTCATCAGTTGAGAATTACTGTACAGTAATCCTAGTCAAGCAGCCAATATCAGTATCTTTATACAAAAAAGCAGAACCAATCAAAGTAGAAAGGAATAACCCTTGCAAATTATCAACAGAATAATTTACTTTTTTGGGCCCTGAGAAAGCACCTAAATATTTCCTTCCAAAAATATTAGAATTTATTGTGCACTTATGCAGATGTTTTAGTGAAAATACTTGAAATTGAAGAATACTCTCTCATACCCCATTAGTTTTAGAATTAGCCAACACATTTGCTAAAATCAGTGGATTTTTTTTTTTTTCTGATATCTAAACGTTTCCAGAGCTGGATCATTTTATAATTTTTCTTTTAAGCCTCTAAAACAATCACTTTCTTTTCCTCTAAGACAAGTGGACACGTAAAGGACTAATTGCATTTAAATTCTTCCAACAGTTATAAAAGCTGTTATGGCTGAGGAGCTGCCATAAAACAACCACATCTTCACATTTATGCAGAATTCTCCTTTCTTCAAAGGAACAGGTATGAAACTTCCTACATTGCTCCAAAAAAGATTGCCTAACCTTGGCCAAATATTTTTTTTTTGTTTAACTGAAAAAATAAAGGGATGAATTAAAAAAAAAAAAATCAAACTTTTCAGCATTTCTTCTCTTTTGATGAGTTAGATTTTGCAGTGTTATGAAAGTGCTGAAAGGCAAATTTTCTGAGGTAGTTTATCATGACTTCCATTCAAATGGACCTAAAGATATAGAAATGCTGTAATAATGATAGTGTGATGTTTGCAAGAAGTGATGGAATATGATCCAATAAAAACACACATGATTATTCAGCAGTTACTAAATCAGCCACTGACTTCAGTGAGCATTACTTTTAATTCTTCCCAATTATTTTTGTTTAATATTAACACCTAAAACCACTGTCATAATTCCATTGTGCTTAGCAGACATTCAAATTTTAGAATAGAACTACTCTTGGTTTACAACGGGCAGTGGAAAGTCCAGTTTTCTATTACTAGAATCATGGATTTCTAGTATAATCATTAAGCTTACATTGACAATTTTTGTAATGCTTTTTGTGTTTTAAACAGAAGGTGAAGGAAAGTTAAAAAACATCTTAATCAGAGTCTCTCATTTAGGGTTCCTTATTGTTATTATAAATTAAATAAGTAATGATAGTGCCAACACAAGCGCTCTCTGTCTGCCCTTCAAGTGAGCACTATTTAAGACTTACTGATTTATTATTAGTAATTTTCAGCAAATGCACTCTTTGTGGACTGGATCAGGAGAAACAGTTTAGGAGACGAAAGTGCAATAGTCTGCCATAGAGCACAGATGCCCAGGCAGCAATGTATTCTTCATGCACTCTATCACCTGTGTTCTTCATCCCTGAGGAAGGATAGCCCCTCTCAATGGAAATACATTTTAATATTACTGCCAGTTCAGTACTTGTTTGGAGTGAGAAACCAACAAAGTACTGATTAATTTCTGACAACATCATGACAGGTTTTTTTCATGTGCAGCTGCCTTCTTGGAACCAGGCTGAAACTACCCATTCATTTGCATTATCTCCCCAGTTTGAAACCATGGTGTAGCCCATGGTGCACACTGCAGTTCCAATGAATATTTGAGACAGACTTCCTTTGTTCAATATCAGAGGTAATGCTGGCACTGTATATCCAAAAAAAGGATTGGGAGGAGGGAAAAGAAAAAAAAACTTAAAATTGTCATGCACTTAATAAATATAATGCAATCAGTTTCTCCATACTTCATGAAAGTAAGATTTTTTTTTTTTTTCCAGTAGTTACTTTCTGCATATAATTGGCTTTGGAACAATAGTAACTAAAAATGCATGCATTTCCAATGCAAATGTAAAATGTCATATCTGATTTTCTGCTCAGTCATATAGCTCACACACCTCTACACTTAAAAGGTGTCTACAGTAGCTTTACTTTTAAATAACACTAGAACATAATTTTAGAAACTCTTTTTCACATTTCTGTAGCCTTGTTTGCCAGGAATATATTACAGTAGATCTTAGCATATCTTAGAGAACACCTACACCAAAATTCATTAATTATTCAGGTAAATAGTTACTTTAATTACAGAATACAGTGTCCAGACATGAAACTGTTCTGGAAAAGCTCTAAAATCTTTATCTAGTCTCTATAAATAAAGCCCTTAGTGGTAATCACTGAGGACTAGAAATATTTTCACAAGTTGCTATAAAAGAATAACTAGCTGCTAAATGAATCTTCCCAGTGCCTGTTCAAAGGATGTCTCATCTACTCCAATATACTTGTGGGAATGACAGTCAATATTCTTTGACTTGGACATCTCACATGCCTTTTTAGATAAAGCATTTAAATTAATCTCCATTAAAAAAAAAAAAAAAAAAAAAAAAAAAAAAAAAAAAAAAAAAAAACCAAAAACCAACACACAAACAAAAACCCAAAAATTTTCAAAGATAAGAAGGAAGGTCTTTCTCATGAAACCTCCTGTAGTCGTGGTAATAATGGTGATAATACATTCCATGAATAAGGACATAAGAAAAAAATATCTCTTTACCAAGGATTAAAAAAACAGGCCCATAATAGATGCAGTAAGTCTCTGGGAGCATTAACCACATTACCAAGCAGCCCAGAGACACTGAAGACAGCAGCTGGTCTCAGCTGTATATGACCCTGAACAACCTCATCTAACTTCAAAGTTGATCTTGCTATGCACAAAGGGAGGAGACAAATGACCGCCACAAGTCCCTTTAAGATGGTTATAATTATCACTAATAACTAGCAATAATCACTAGTAATAATATTCAATTGGTAATCTTCAGGCCTTGTAAAAATGCTTTTTATTGTTTTGGGTGCCCATTAAAAACTCAGCTCAATATGATCAAATTTAGCGTGTTAGGAAATTTTTAATAATTTTGCAGTAAGTCACAACCTCAATTTTAAGTAAGTTTGCTAAAATGAGCGCTGATCTATAGCATTTATAAGATTACTAAGAAATATGCAACTCTGATTTTTCTGTCATACAGGGAATTACTTTATTTGGACAAGAGATTAATGGGGGAAATCATCAGAATAAGATTATATATTAAATATTACTGATTATATTAGTCTATATATGAATATGTGATTATATTAATATATGAATCACATTATGTAAAAAATCCAATTTCATATATAGGACCTACAGTTTATTAAATGACAAGATATTCCAGAGGGTTAGTTCTAAGGCATTATAAAGCTTTGACACTATTACTTTTAATCCTGGTAATACCTAGATCCTTATGCATGTGATTTTTTGTAGTAGGTGTTCACACGGTATTTACAACAGGTTTGCTGCAACAACCCTGATGTTGCACAAGGGCTAAGAGAGAAAAAGGCTCAGGGGGAAGCAGGACGATGTGATAAGTACTGTTTTTCCTTTTACACCTACTGATTTTTATATGAATTCTCTAATGTCCAGACCCTTTAAAATATTTAGGTCAAGCCTAATTGATCCTAAATTGACCAAAATTTTAGCAGTGAATTCACTTATCAACTAATTGTGTGTGCCTGAAACGTCTTAGCATAATCAGCCAGTGTTTTAGCTGGAGAAGAAGGAGGAAGATGGTATCTCACATGTATGGAATATCTTTCAGTGGGCTAGGGTTATCATGCCAGCTCACTAAGTACAGCTTTTAGATACGTTTTGTTGTGCACTTCCTATGTGTGTGAATTGGTGGATCTGACCAATAGAGGCCTATTATTTTTAATCAATACATAGGCTGTTGGAGAATCTGCCAGACTGACTCAGCTTTTCCATCTTCTTGATTGATAAGGAAAAAGCGCAAAAATTCAAGAATATGATGCAATTATATCACAACTTTGCAGATTCAATTGCAGAAGACTATCTAATAGTAAATGACACGGTGCAGGTCATGATAGTTTCCTTGAATTTTCTCTATGTGGAAAAACTTTTGGGATAGACAGTCCAACCCAACCAATTTCTCTTCACCCTTGATGAATGGGTCAGAAGATACTATGGGAAGTTCTCCTTCCACATCATATGTTTAAAGTCCCAGCCTTTTTGTCATCATTTCCCTGCAAGCCTTCCACTAAGGTGAACTTAACAGTGAAACACACCTTCTTCAGAAAGACCTGTAAGCCCAGGCCCTTGATGCTGACCAAGTTGTGACAAATGTAATCTACTCAATACCCAACTGAATTCCTTGTAGGTAGAGATGAAGAACTACCTCTCTTCCCACTAATATCACCACAATGTATGCTGATGTGACCATTAGGGAAATTCTGTTCAGCTCAGAAAGAACCCAACCACTGCAGTACTCACAGAACATGTGGTCCAAATCTGATGTTCAAAGCTAGGCAGATGGAAACAGAAAAAAAGATTATGGCAGAGTAATACAGAGAATATAAACACCATTTCCCGGATCTGGACTCAGAGGAAAGTTTTCTTTTCTTCCCCCACAACCCACATACCCTTAATTTACTCTCAGCTACAACACCCAGCAGCATTCTGCTAAGGGCTATCACTCCCCACTACCCCAGCCCCAAAAAACATTGACCAAAGGAGACGAAGCTGTAAAAAGTCACAGCTAATTCCTTCTCTGAGACATAAAATGCTTCATGCAGGTAACACATTATGTTGGCCTTTTAAGAAATGTAGACATTTCATGTTCTTACAAAATCAAGCTGTAAAATATGTTAGCAGAGGTGACAGTTAATAGATGCAACACAAGAAAGCATGAGAGCAAAAGAAAAGGCCCACTCTCCTGGTAAATACATTCCTCTGATAACAGAAATATAATTCACTCAAAAGAGTACTAAGACAGGATGTTATGGTAAGATATGTCTCTTTGGTAAGAAATTCATATTTGTCTGATACAGTCATTTTATCTCTGTAGAGCAGATTTAACAGAATATATTCTTTTTTTGTTCCTAGTGTTAGAACCATATATATTGGCTTAAGATGTCTTCTTACCATGAAAAAATATATTTTTAACCACAGGGGATAAATTGTTATGCAAAGTGTTTTATGTCCATTTGGTGTTTTGGGAATCATCAATTGCTTGTTTTCTCATTCACTGTGGAGTCATGTACTGTTCAAGTGCAACCTGGACTAGTCCAGTAATGGATATTTGTAATCTATGTCTTTGTCCATGTGCTTACCTGTTTAGAACAATATCACAGATGTAAATAACAAAACCTGATTTTTCCTGATGCATGCAGATCCTCCCAAGTTTGATAGGATATGGCCGAATATTTCTTCCCTTGAGGTTTCTAAACCAAACCAAGGTAGGATGCTGTAAAATTCCGAGTGGTCTAAAGTTACTGAAATTGCTTTCAAGGAGTCCCACAAGGTGGCAAAAGTAGTAACAATGATAATCCAACTAATTTTTCTTCTATTGCCAAGTAATGCTATCCTGTGAGAAAATAACCATAAACCAAACCTCACCTGAAAAAGAAGTCTTTCAACACTCAGATTATGCACATTACTGCCAAAAGTCTGCAAAAGTAGACACACAGATTACAAAAACTGACATACAGAAAGCCCTAGATAATGTTAGACTTGTTCAGACAGCACATTCTATATTTTGAGTAAGTTTTGAGATTTTTGCATGAGAAAGATTGTCATTGTCTTCATCAAACCCAGTTTTAATGTCTTGTATTCCCAAGCAAGCTGAGGAGCATTCTGTGGCGTGATGATTAGTGCTGACAGAGACAACTTTTTAAGGTGACTAATGAAAGTGAGGTTCTTTGTTATTTGAAGTTGCATTCAGCTATAATTCACATTTCAAAATGATTGTTCATTATAAAAAATAATGTCCTTTTGTTCTCATTTGCCACCCATAGTCCTCAAAAAATCCCTTCAGAAATCTGGCCTATGGCTTGCTTTGACTGTTCAAGGGAAGTCCTTTCTATATTATAACACATACAAATGAAGAATAAAATTAATGAAAAGGTGATCTAGAAAATAGCTATGAAACTGAACAAGACGCATTTGGAATCTGTTGGAGAATTGTATTGGGAAGACTGTAGTTAAATCCATTGTTCACAAAGACCAAAACATATGCACATATATATAAAATCTACCATGTTAGATGTGGGAGTTTAAGTGCCCAACAAAATAGAAAATACTAATTGATCTGTGTTTTCTGTAAGTATTAGCAAAGTATTTTAATTTTCTTTATTCACATATATTTTGAATTAAATAATCCAGATGGTAGTTAGCATTCCAATAACTTCATTTAGCCCATGTTATATTTTCCAAGCTTTTACATGTGGTCCTTAAACAAAAAAAAAACCCAGATTGATCTCTGCTCCTCTGTTCTCCGTAAAGATTAGCCTACATTATTCACAGAAATTTTAAATCAAAACATGCCCAAAGAAATTATACTTAACATATCTAAAGGATTTCATAGCTTAATTATTCTGCTTCTGATCTAAGGCTTAACTCCGTTGCAAAATATGTCTTGAACAGAGCAAAATTATTTAGTGTTTCTTCTGTGAAAATAAGAGGTTTAATAAACTTAGTTTTGATGTTTTGTTAGGGAGCACAAAACACAGAAGCATTTCTATTCAGTTTTTGTGTTTGCAGCATATTGTTTGTGTTTAATGTTTATTGTAGAATAAGTCCTTCAGTCAAGGATAGTGTATAAAGAGAATAATTACAGAAATTTGCCTATACCTAATATTATTTTATTGTGCTTTCCTTGTTGATGCTATTCGGCCAGAATAAAAATACATATGACTTTAATAAAACCGTTTGGCCACCACTCTGGTTATCATATACACATTGGCCATGGACTGGGAGAAATCATCAAATAAACTCAAACACAAAGCTGCCAAAGCGTGTAGGAGGGGATTACATTCCCTTTCTTTACCATGGATATTACAGCTCAAATGATTCAAGAGTTGATAGTACATAACTAATTTTCCCTAACTTTCACCCTTTCCTTACAAAACAATAACCATTGTTTAAGTTTGTTTAAAAGTTAGAAAATTAGAAGTTTATTTTAATCTTTTGATTTGTTGCTACATGATACCTTTTCTAATTTACTGTTCATTTTATTACCTATCCAGTTCCTCCCAAATTAGCTATGTCAACTGTTTCTTCTGTTCAAGTTGCAAACCACAAGAGAGGTAGGAATTCTTGGATTCATACAGTGATTTCGTAGTGCTCTGTGTTGTGAAAACATTGCACTGTATGAATCTGGAATACTGTGAAGTGTACCCATCAGCTTACTGGTGAGACATCTTCATTAACAACAGAAGCATTAAGTAGCATAAACATAAGCCATACGAAGAAAATAGATGTGCTGCTTAGGCAGTCACTGCTGGCATATGAAGTGACATGGCATTTGTTTTTAAAGAAATTATATGTATGAATATGACCATTCAGATCATCGCCTATAAAGCAAATGTTTGCTAGACTTTTGTTTTCCTCAGTGATATACATAAATTGCAAAAGAGGATACATAAGCAGATTAGTTGAGGGCAAACAACACATAAAATGTCAATTGTCTGTATCCTCAAGAAGTATCTGTAAATGCCATGGAATGTAATTCATAGATATGTCTTTTAATGCATTGTAAGTGTGCCTTACATCTTCACTTTACTGTAACAGTGCGCAAATTCAGAGTGTAGGCATTACATTTGGATATGATGTTTCGGTGTTTTATAAAAATAATGGAATTATGTGGGCATAATGAAGGACGCCAATATTCTGTCTGACTTACAGGCAACCTGTATCATTTGCATATCTGTCATTCACAGTCTGAATCCTGAGATCTCATTGTTTTTCTTCATCAATTTATCTGTAAAGAGTATGTATGAAGATGTTTTGTCTTTCTGTAGCTATTGTGAATATCTCATTATTCATGAAATAGATATTAACAAGCAATAGGAGTATTAACAAGTGTTTGAACTTAGTTTGACCCATTTGATGAAATCATAATACTCTTTTTTATGCCATACTTTTTTAAGCCATACTCTTTTTTATGAATCAGGTCACTTTTAAGGTTACAATGAAATCTCCTTTGTTGCTTTTTGTTACTGTATAAAGGAGGAACACAGAGTTACTGGAAAGTTAAAAAGAAAAAATATTTTAATTATTTCTGAATGCGCTTTTCTTGAAATACTCTTTGTGCTTTTAATTAGAAAATGACACTTGTAGCTGTCTCATGCATTATCTGTCTTAGCTTAATTATGCTTCCTTTCCATGTGTGTTTGCCATTGTTTTGTGCAATGACATTTCATTTTTTATTGGTCGCAGCTGAGGCTTCAGCTGAACCTTGTCCCCACAACACAATAGTACATCATCTCAAAGATATAAATGCATGGCATTGTAATGGGGAAAAAAGTATTCAATTTATGGAAACAAAACAATTAAATGATACACCTTTTTAGGAGCCTACTTCAATGGGTAATTTTACCATGCTTTCTATAACAAGATCAAGATTGTTGCAATAGAATCATTGTGTTGGAAGTAGCCTTTAAAGGCTCATACAGATAATCCTTCTGTGAGTTGGCAAGGGATTAGACAATTCCTGACTCATCCAAAGACAATTATCAAATCTAATGTGGCTATCTCTTCTCTCTTTTTCCTTCACATTAAAACTATCTAGCTGTCTTTAACTCTTCTCTTGGTGTTTGTTTTGTTTTGTTTTGTTTTTGTTTTTACAAACCACTTACTCCTTGTTGCAATTCAGCTTTAAACTCTTTCCAGTTTATCTGTGTCTGTTCTGACATGTGGTACTCAGAACTGAAAGCAGCATTTTCTAGCACTGTAAGCTCTTGTCATTTTATTGTTAATAAACAGTTTGCAGCCTGATTTTGATACTTTTGCCCCATCTTTTCCAGTGATTGCATGACTTTGCCAGTACATGAAAGTGGTTGGGCTGATAGCCAGAGGCCTTAAGATATGCATCTAACAATTCTAATTAACAGGCTACTTCATGGTCTTTGTGTGCTGATTAAGGTGAACCACATGATGAGATAGAAGGGCCGTACAGCATTGATAACTGTTAGCTTCCCAGCTGGCACAATGGTGAATGCAATTCTACATGCTATGTGGAGTTGACTCATGTATGTACATTGCCTGATGTAAGGTAGCACCTTATGTAGCTAGTGGAGAAAATAATTCTGTTCATATGAGGACACTTTACCTCATTTTTTATATAAACACAGAGGGATGTGAAAAAGATTCACTGATTAGGCCAATAGCAGTAAGCAAAATAAGTTCATACCATTGCACTTGCAAAATGGGGATACTGGCGGGGAGAAGGTTAAAATCATCAAAAAAATGATTTAATCTTTACTTGCTATGCCTTTTTTTTTTTCCTTGCCTTGCTATGCCTTTTTTTTTCTTTGACCGTTGATAATCTTTGATCAACGTTCGACTGCTTTTGAGTTAACTGATCTTTTCTGCGCCATGTACTAGCCTGATGATCAAGATTCCTAGGAATTTCCTGTATCTTAGTATAAGTTAATTGAGATAAAGGCTTTCTTTCACACAGTACAGTTGTTACAAAAGAGCGGTACCCACAGAAGTGCAACCAAGTACAAGAATTGGTCCTAGTATTTACCTTTAATATTGATAAGCCATGTCTGAACTTGAGTAGTAGTTCTGCATATGTTTATGGACATGTGTGTACATCAAACTAAGTCCTTCATAATTATTAGAAGTTTCTTCAGCCCAAATCATAGAATCACAGAATCATTCAGGTTGGAAGGGACCTTAAAGCTCATTTAGTTCCAACCCCCTTCCACAGGCAGGGACACCTTCTGCTAGACCAGGCTGCTCAAAATCCCATACAACCTGGCCTCGAACACTGTCAGGGATGGGGTAGCCACAGCTTCTCTGGGCACCCTGTTCCAGTGCCTCACCACCCTCATTGTAAAGAATTTGTTTCTAATACCTAATCTAAATCACCCCTCTTTCAGTTTGAAGCCATTCTCCCTTGTTCTATCGCCACATGCCCTTGTAAAAAGTCCCTCTCCAGATCTCTTATAGATGCCTTTAGGTATTGGAAGACTGTTATAAGGACTCACCCTAATCTTCTCTTCCCCAGACTGAACAACCCTAATTTTCTCAGCTTGTCTTCATAGGAGAGGTGCTCCAGCCCTCTGATCATCCTCATGGCCTCCTCTGCGCTCACTCGAGCAGGTCCACATCCTTCTTATGTTGGGGCCCCCAGAGCTGGATGTGGCACTTCAGGTGCAGTCTTACAAGAGTGGAGGGGGAGAATCACCTCCCTCAACTTGCTGGCCACACTCCTTTTAATGCAGCCCAGCATATGGTTGCCTTTCTGGGCTGCAAGTGCGCATTGCTGGCTCATGTTGAGTTTTTCATAAATCGTGACTGGGAACAAGGCTTGTTAGAGAGTGAATTACTTAATGTGCAGCTTTGTTTCTTGTGCTTTTGTAATGGCTAATTATGTGTAGTAGTAATATTATTAAAGGTCATATCACAGTTTCAGAGTGGAAATAGCGCAGTCATTCGTTCACAGAATAGTCTCAATTTCTTTCTGCTACTTAAACACAAAAGGTGATGTAGCATAGTCTGATTTAGTAGCATTTCTTTATGGTCTACATATTTTTGAAACATAAAAATGTCTAATGGTTGCAGAAGACAGGTCCTTTGTCAGACAGCGATACTAAGAGAACTCTGCTTCTGAATCTGAGATCCAGAAGGATCAGATTGCTTGTCCCTAACCAGTCTTTCTTATTTTAAAAATGAAACATAAAAACTTGTAACATTTTTCCCTGTGACTCCTGCTTGCCAGTGCTAGTTTCCACTTTTAGATCTGTTGCCTCTGACCCACACAGGCAGTTCTTACTCCAGCAAGATGGATATACTAGGGGAGAAAGCCACCCACTCAACTGATGGCTGTGATGCTGAATCACACTGACCAGCTGCAAAAGACAACAAAACATTAACACTTTTTTCCTCCCCACTCAATTATGTCAAGAGGTAACATACTGAGACCACTGAGTAAAACGTCAAATGTTTTACTGTATTCGAGCAACTTATAGGTATCAAAATTATCAGATTAGCGTGAGCTACAAAACATTGGTGTAGCAGTATAACATTGAAAAGAACAAGAATGTATATATGTTAACTAGATGTAAATTGAATTAATGTTTTCTGGCAGCAGAAAGACAGCTCTCAAGATGGAAACCTTTGTTGTGCTAAGTGTTGTACCGTATAAGAAAAGCCGCAATCTATTTACAGTACGCTATGTCAGACAATGGCCAAGGAAATATATATGCATTAAGTGTATATAACATAAACATGTACCGGTATTGTTACTGCTTCATAAAAATACAGCCAAGCACAAATATTTGCTCTGATGGCCTATGTCACAATCAGTGGGCTCACCACGTGCCCCAACATGATCAGCAGCATACCATAGGAAAGTCAGGAGAGGAGACTTGGCCCTTTTCGTGTATGGAAACATTTTACACCCTCTGCTACAGCTTTATCTAATTACAGGCTAGCATTAACTTCAAGACCTTGAAGGCATTACAAGTCATTGCATCCAGTATTCAATTACTGCAGGAAACATACCATAATTTCCTTCATCAGTTAATAAACTACATCTCTAAAGCATCAGGTTTTTTGGAAGAGTGTTCGAGAATCTCAGTAATGGCTAGATACCATCTCGCAATTTCCAGCTGAAATTTCTCAATGGCCAGTTAACACCCATTTGTTCTTGTGCCACTGTTGTCCATTACCACAGATATTCACTTAGAATGGCAGAAAGCTATCTCCTTGATGTATTTATAGGCCAGTGATAGCCCCTGTCTTCAGCTTCCTAGACTAAACAAGCCAAATTATCCTAGTCTTCACTTTTAAAATAGGCTCTCTACTTCTCTGATCATTCTAATAGCCTTTCCTGCATTCATTCTGGGCTCATAATCTCAGAGTTCAGTGATCAGACTTAAACAAGCTTTCTACACAAAGCATAGCTGTGCCTTTTATAATGATATTGGTACATTTCTTATTTCTTCTTTCTGCATAAAACCAAGCACTGCTCGTGAATAAAGACTAAAAGGCACCAGTATTCTATGTTTAATGAAGGGGTTTTTAAAAAGCAGCTGTCATGCCAACTTCATTTCAGATGGCTGAAGTAAACATGCTTTCTATTCAGTACACATTTCAGAATTTTTGAGATATTTTCTGGTCCAACTCTTTTTCATCTCAGAATATAAAAATGGGTTAATGCTTACCTCAGAAGTACAGTAGAAGTAGCTCTTAAGTAACATCTCTCTTCCTTAACTTTCTTTTGTGTTAATTGTTTTAGCAAGTGCTGGCAAAATTGTCAAACTAGAGATTTGTTTGGTCTTGAAACAGTTTGGTTCCCAAAGTGCCTACCAGGTACAGTATCTCAAATTCAGCAGTATTTTCTAATAGTCACCATTTATGTCAGAACAAAACTTTCATTTTACTTACATTTGTGGATTTAAGCATGATGAAGTTTGACAGGTTTGTCCACTGTATTTGATATTTTTAATATGAGGAAGTTTTTTCTCAAGTCTTGATTTATACTCACCTCAAATGTCCAAAAAGACATGCATTCCTGTCAGTGGAAACTGAGCCTTCAGTACCCCTGAAAGGTTTACAACTGCAAATGCTTCAGTTCCATCAGGTCTGCCAACAACAGCCAACCTTCGATGTCATGCCATGGTTGCTGGTTCACACTAACCTGCCTGAAACAAACTTCACTTCCATTGCAGATACACATCTGCTGTTGTCCATGTTACATTGATTAACATGTATGTGCATTCATTCATACTTTTCTATTCATGATTCATTTTTACTAAGCATGTAATGTGCTATTACTCTGCTGCTGTATACATTTTGTATACATTTCTGTTCTTCCTTGAAAGACTGTGAATGCTTCGGGCACTCCAACCGGTGCAGTTACATCGAGCTGCTCAATACGGTCATTTGCGTGAGCTGTAAGCACAACACTAGAGGTCAGCACTGTGAGTTATGCAGGCTGGGCTACTTCAGAAATGCTTCTGCAGAGCTGGACGATGAAAATGTGTGCATAGGTCAGTCCCGAGATAATTGCCGCTTTTCTTCTGTGCATTTTCAACTACTGGCAACTGCTAGGGACCACTGCTGCTTACATGCCAGCTGAGCCAGAATGAGCTTTTTCAATGGATAAGAACATCTGTGTAGACTTTTCACGTCATTTCTGTTGCTTCTTTAGTGCCTCAAGGAGGTATTTCGAATCTGTATATGATGGTGAGCCCTCTGACTAAGGGTTCTGGGAAGACTTTACCCAGAAGCCCCAGAGAAACTGTGCTGTCCTTCAGCAGAAGGGAACCATGGTGAAGTTGCACATGTGAAAACTGAGGGGTTGAGTCAAAAATACCCGTTCCCAGTTTAACTTTTGGAATTATTAGTACAGACTCTTGATTACTCGCTTGGAGACCTAAAAAAGTTGCCAGCAGCATCAAGAGGACATGGGAAGTGGTGCTTATTAATCCCTTTTATTCACTTCATAAAAACATGTTGCAGCTAATTCTGCTCGCAGGCACAGGCCTGTAAATGCAGTGTTACCTCCGCTCTCCTTACAGGAGAAATTGAAATTATGTCCATGTGGTTAGGAGCAGAATTTGTCAAATCAGTTTGACATGATGTCGGTTTAGAAAAGGGATTCCTGACTGAAAACAGTGCTTTAAACCTAACATCTGCTATAAATACCCAAAATGCAGAATTAAAGAAAATGTCAAAATGTAGAAAAAAAAGATTAGAAAAAGGTCTTTATCACACTAGAAGAATGTGCATTGTTCTCATGTTACCACAGACGTTAAATATTAGGACACTAGGTGAAGTCTGAATACAGTCAATAAACGAAGTCTCATACAATGAGCAGTAGTTAACAGGCAGCACAAAAGACACTGCTCTAATAACAGAGGTAGAATATTTCATTCTATAACGTCTCTTATAGATGTAAGAATCAGTAGAACCTGTTCTGGATTTTCATTGTGAATTTCTTTTTCCTTGTATTTCCAGGAAGCAAAATCAAAGAGTATTTATAAGACATTTTTGTGCCAAAATAGACGATGGGTGAATAAATTATATTTTAATATTGTTTATAATCCACTGCTGAGATTCAAGCCAGAAATTATTTAGGTTGCTATTATTTCTTTCAGTCTGCAGCTTGATGGATTTACACTTCATTTTGTGATAAACACACAGATCCATCCACGCACTGCATTTTATGTGTCCTTCTTTTAACTTAGCTTGGCAACACATCCAGAAAATGCATTATCTCCTTTGACATTAATTAGTTTGAGCTAATAAGAACTTTAGTAGGCAAGTCATGATTTTGTATGACTGTGCTGAGGAGATTAACCCAATCAAATTTTCTTGGAAAAAATCTTCTGTCCCTCATATTTGCTGGATGTAGATGATGGACATTGTTGGTATGTCACCAGGGCTGCATAATTTCAGCTGCCTGAATAGGTCTAATGAATATGACACTGAATTACTCTATTTGGGAACTTTCATCAGCTCATTCAGTAAGTTGTTTTCCCATGTACACTGAAATGTTGACAGTAGCTGTAGCTATGTAAGACAAGGAAGTTAATAATCCAGGAATAAAAAGTAGGTACACTTTAATTTTGAAGCGATATATTCAGAATGTCTTAGTAAAACAACTGTGTACCTCAAAATTTTCCAGACCCTGCAAAAATAAAATGAAAAACCCTTTCATTTAACAAGAGTCTTTTTTTATTAAAAACAAAACAAAACTAAACAAAAAAAAAAAAAAAAAAAACCACACCAAAAATGCTAACGTGATGTGTTTTCTGGCTCTCCTACCTTAATGCAAGCAGAATTTTCTTGGACTCTCACACAAACTATACTATGTGAGGTGACTGTAGTATCAAACCCTGGTTTGTTACATATTAGGTAATTTGTTTTAAATAAATAATATTCTGGTTGGATTAAGACAGTTTTCAGGATCATGGTGATTATGCTGCGTAAAAAATGTATGTATCCTAGCCGATTTCCAGCTTAAGAAGACTTTTAAACTACTACTATTTTAAAGTCAGTGAATTGAAGCAAGCAACTAAGCACTTTTCAGAAAACAGAAGGCTTGCTTAAAGTGCTTTCCTGAACTGGGGCTCCTAGGATTTAATCAGGCAAAATGTAGACTATTTTCACCTCTGAGAAAGTTGATGGATTCACCATCCTTCTAGGTCAAACACAAAGAGTCTTGCTCTATTGGAAATGCTCATTTCTCTTTTCTCTGAGTTTAAAAGCAGCATTTTGGGGTTTAAGTATGAGTGAAATGTTGGTATGAATATTTTAAATAAGCAGATTTCCAGTGACAAATGCAAGTCTTATTCCCATACAAAACTCATTTTTTCCAGGCTAATTCTTTCCTCTTCAACAATGTACGTAGAAAAGTAAAAAATGTTTGAATAAGCTAATTTAATGGCAGCTAGCAGTGCTTTGGCTCTGATTTATCAAAACTACTTACATAATATTCATAAATATATATGGTAAGTATATGGGTAACAAATTTGTGAATCATAGCTGATGCTAACTAAATGGAGAAAAAGTAAAATGTTTAATTTTTTAAAATGACAAGTTACAAAGAAGATAAACACTAAGAAAGTTGTTACCAGTGAACCAAATGCAATACATTATACAGTGGGCTTAAATCTAATTTCATTATGCCCTTAATTTCTTCAGAAGCAAAATAAATTGTATTTCCTAAAATGAAATATCAAAAATTGTGGATTTGCCAGTTAATTGCAAAATTGCCTCATATGGGCAACTCCAGTTTCTAAAAATCATTCACTTGACATGCTTATAGTGAAAAAGAATATAATGACTCCAGCTTTTTTATTTCTACCAGGTCTTAATAAAGTCCTCTAATAACCCGCATTTCAGTGAATACTCACACTGACAAGCATGGATAGCATGGAAACCACCAAGTAGACCCAGAGTAATAAAATATTTCATTTGCCTTATAGCATAAATACTGAAATGGTAATTATCATCACACCTACAAGAAAGCCAACTTTGCAGTCATTTAGGCTTAAGCTTCAATTAACACCTGTGAGACCTTTAGAAACCCTAAACTATATATCCCAAGGATATATAGTTAAGTGAATGCTGAGGGTTATCTTGTAGCCACTGTCAACCCAGACTGATAAGAAGCAAGCCTGCAAGCTTCAGCCCATTTTCCCAACCTGCTTTTTTACTTATTTTCATTCTGTTTTGTTGGCAACATCACATTAATATTGTGAATCTCAGTGAACAGATGACTACTACTGTTATCTTCCCATATTTCAAACAGTAAATCACCAGATGGAGGTTAGGAAGAAAATGCCTTCCCAGTTTAGGGCTTTTTTCCCCCACCCTGGAACCTGGTGTATGGTCTGCTTATCAGGATGATCTGGGAATGTTAATTTAATGTTACTGAAGGCCCTCTTGTTGTAAGGGTATTGGAGATACTGTCTCCCTGTGGCACACTGGAATTTTGGCTTTTGAGCTTTTTAATGTCTTAAAGTATTTGGCAAGTCTTAGGAAACATACCACAGCCCTTAATATTGTGTTGGACAATGAGCTTGGATCTTCAGTGGGCCTCTGTAGGTTATATATCTGTGGTATCAATTGTGTATTTGGCAAGGTGAAGAATAGATTCGGTTGGTAAAGGTTACTGTGCCTGTTTGGTGTTCTGATTTGATCTACTACTTTTTCAAAAGGGCCTAGCTGAAAGTTTTGTTTCCACTATCTGCTTTCATTTAAACAGCACAATATGGGCCTGGTACTGTTTATGTATTTATATGATTGAGTTCAGTAGGAATGCTTTCACTGATTCAGGATCAGGTTCTTGTTCTCTGGAAAATATACCTTTATATACCTGTAATATTGAGATCATAAGCCATACATTTCTTTTACACTTTTTTAAAATCACTGTAACTCCATTATCTCCAACCAAGCTGTTTTTAATTTACAAGAATTGGGCCCTGTTTATAATGCAATTCCAAGCTTTTTGTCTTTTGAGGTTTTCTATAAACATTTTTGAAGAAAATTTTACTTCCCACATTCAATATGTATTTCAGTTCTATGCCTGTTTACATAAACATTTCACACATCTGATTAACATCATAAATGCCAGATTTTCAAATGGCAGTCATTGTGCCATAATGCTACTCAGTCTTGCACAGTATTTTTGGCATGTCAGTTTCCAGCTTCATTAATGAATGGTGCTAGCTAATTGACTCTTACTATTGTGGAACTCTGTTTGCCAAAGGTAACTATTCTTCAGCATACCAAATGTTCAAAGTGCCATCTGTAATTTATAGTTAATAAACATTGAGACAACAGATGACAAATGTATTCCTGGTAGCTTTTTCCTGTTGCAGTTTTTCCATTGGATTTTTTTATATAAATATATTCTTTACTTCCCAATTAAAATCCATTTTGTTATTTACGATACTGCTCAGGTTTAACCTAATGCTGGGGAACAACTGCCAAAGGCAGTCATCAAAGTAGCACTGATTCAGAGGCATACAAAGCCAGACTCCCAGCAGGTTGCCAAGATTCAGGAATCAATTTGTGTATCTTTTGCCTTCACTAGCAGCAGCTTTCAGATGCTGCCAAAAAGCGTCTGTGGTCTCAGTTGACAGTGGAGTTACTCTGGGTCTACATGGGTCTACATACAAATAAGATACAGCCCTTCGTTAAAATATATACATATATATATATAAATAAATTGAAAAACGGGAGTGTCAAAAATGAGCTCTGCCTGCTACAATCTTCTTGTCTTTGTTCAGCTAGCCAAAAGCTGAACAGGGATATTGTAATCACATTGAAGAAAAGGGCTATGAATGAACAACACAGTGAGTGTTGTGGGAGAAAGTGGGTTGCCCTAGTCATTCTTTAATTAGTTGAACACACGTAGAAAATATACAGCAGACAATGAGTCTCATCGCATTTTCCATCTGCCCACTGGGAGGTGAGAGAAATTAAAATGGCAGTGTAAAGCCAGTTCTGATAAGTTTTGCATTACATTGGTGCTCACCTTAAGGTTTTCATTGTGGAATATGGAAAAGGTTTATTAATGTCACTGATAAATTCAATCTCATCAATCCACACAAATTATATTGCTCAAAACCATAAAGGAAGACTTTCTTGGAAATTTGCAAAGTGGATTTATATAGCCCTGTGAAGACATTCAGCACTTCTGAAAATATCAAATAATACGGATAAGCCTATTTTAATAATGCAAAAAGTTTCACCCTGATGGCACATTGATATATCCATCCTATACAAAGCTATTCTAATCTTCATTAAATTGTTGAAAATATTCTTACCAAAAAAGACTCTGTTACAGTCACTTCTGCTCAAAGTCCATGTTATCTTCTGCTTTTATATCTTTTCTGTTTATTTTTTCTCTTTACATCATAAAAGGTCTCTTCCTGAAATGACATATGCAAACAAATAAATGGGTATATAGTAGTTATATTCACTACTCTAGATATCCTTAATAGACAGTCTTCCTTTACCTTTAGCACTGGAAATGCACCCTTAATTGGTATTGAATGAATTATCACCATATGTAGACCTGAATCCAGTGTGTATGTGTTGTCTTGTTTCTGCAGACTGTTATTGTAACCCTTTTGGTTCAGTCCATGATCGCTGTAATGACAGAGGATTTTGTGAGTGTAAGGAGGGAACATCAGGGCCTAAATGTGATAAATGTCTGCCGGGATATATCTGGCACAGCTTGGGCTGTCAACGTAAGTAACTCTGAGAGTCGCCCCTCTTCTGCAACTTCGCTGCCTCTGTGTCTGTATGTTATCACGTGCAGCTACTTAAGAGCAGAAAATGAGCAAAACACTCTACGAGCTGTAAGAATGCCATAGTGTCTGAACCTTTTCAGAGACTCCCAGATGAGGACACTGACTGTGCCGTCTGTTTATTTCAATATGCCTTCAGTGTCCTCTCTCTTGCTAACTCCTGGAGAAGCTGTCACTGACATATATAAATATGCATGTTTGCCAACTGTGAAATAAGTTTTGTATACTGTCACATCAGTATATTAACTCCAAATTTACAATTCCTCCTAAAAGACAAAAGGTGATTTCTCTGCTTGTTCACTTTTTCTGTAGTAAACTTCAACTTCTTGAGTAATTTAACCATGCTTTCAAAGCTTAAAACTCTGTTCCTGGACAATAAAATTGCAAAACACTGGCTCATTACCTGTTATAATTACTGAAAATGAGACAAAAGCTAAAGGTAAAAAAAAATAAAAATGGAGGTATACTTAACATCCTTAAAAATAAGAGTTGAAATTTTGTGTAAATATTGCTACAGCAGATGTTGTGTCAATGCTTAGCTGTATATTTAGCTTCTCTTCTGGTTAACAGGTCTTGTGAACAAGTAAGTGGAAATACCACATTGGTATATACACTTTTATTGCAAATTTATTCTGTAGTAAATTCTTAAGATTTATTCTTTATAAGTGTTTTGATCAACTACTTCCAGAAACTCTGGAGAGTCCTCTCATGTTTTAATTCCACCTTTTCTCCTTGCCTCTCTACATTCTTAGACACACATTAACAACAGAGTTCTACAAGAGCTTGCTTTTGATTTTTAAGACTGAGAAACACAAGACATAATGTAATTACTAACACTGATTAGCCAGATCTTTTAAAATTGTCCATATAGCCACACAAATGTTCTAAATACTCTAAAAAAAGGCGAACCTTATATCATAAATGTTAAAACAAACAATAAAGCTAGACATTACTGCTGGCTGTTGAAGGGATGATACCTCTGAAGTAGAAAATCAGGGCTTGTGATAATTCAGTAAATGTATGTGAAAAAAAAAAAAGCAATAAAGAATTTCAGGAAAGATTGTGATAATTAGCCAATTAGCATTAAAGATAGTGCATGAAGAGAAAGGAAGTTTGCATAAGCAATGTAGTTAAATGTTACCCAAGAAAATTGGACTTCCTCAGCTTCTGCCAGAAAGCTCCTGTTTATATTTAGCAGGTTATTTAAACTATACTTTTCACATGTGGTTGTTAACTGTATTCTCTTTTTGTGGATGACTGCACTTGAGTTTTGAGCCACAAGATTATTGAGTACTTACAATTGCAGCAGAAAGTAAGCAAAGTAGTGTTTCAAATTGTTAATATTTCAAAAAATCAGATCATAGGTATCTCAAAAACAAGGCACTCAGAAATCGTAAGATCTCCCTTTGCATTGCACCCCTTGCATAGAAGGAGGTTGTCACCACTACTGTACTGTACTTTGGGTGCTGGCAAAATAAGCATTCAAATTTGTGAAGGGTTGAGATACTGGTTGCAGTGAAAGAAACCACAAGAAAACAAAAATAGAAAAGGAAATCAATGCAATTCTCTGCAGTGGAATTTGAATCAAGTACAGTAAACACCACAAACACACAGTGGATCTAAAAAAAATATTAAGTAGCTGAGATATTGAACAGGTCTGGAGGTCTGTGAAACAAATTTTGAAGTCATTTAATTAACATAATAATCTATATACTAGCTTGTCAGTCCAATTACTTATTAATTGCAGTATTTAATATCTTTTCAGGTTTGGATATTATAACCCAAATAATGTTCTTTTAATGAGTATTTTTTTTTTTTGAGCCAAACATATAATTAGGCTGATTTTAGCTGAATCAGCGTCTTTTTAAAGCTTTAGATAGTTTCTGGAAATGGAAGCTAGTGCCTTTATATTTGCTGACAAAACTAAATAAGTTTCCTTCACTGTTGCAATTTTCTGAACAAATCTTAGTCTGACAGTGTAACTGTTTGAAATTCTCCAAGTTTCACTATGAGGGTGGTGAGGCACTGGCACAGGTTGCCCAGAGAATCTGTGATTGCTCCATCCCTGGAAGTGTTCAAGGCCGGGTTGAACAGGGCTTTGAACAATCTGGTCTAGTGGAAGGTGTCCCTGCCCGTGGCAGGCAGGGTTGGAACTAGATGATCTCTAAGGTCCCTTCCCACTCAGATCACTCTAGGATTCTATGATTAAATTATCTGATCAAATTGAGAAGAAAACTAGATGCGGTTGTTGGTTTTATAGAATAGATATCAGATTGCTGTGTTTTACCAAGCACGCACTGATTTAAATCTCATTTCACGTCTTTTCATGGAAGAACAGAATTCCAATTCATTTAATTTTGTAGTGTGGCATTTTAGCTTTGTTTGTTATTTTCCCATTGAAATCTAAACAAATGACTGGGCAAGCAAGCAACCCCTACTATAGAATAAAAATGAGAACTCATTCTGCTGCTTTAACAAAGCTCAAAAAGATTATTTGTCTGGACATGTAGTATGTGGGTTTGATCTGTTTTGCTAAGCTTGTGCTGTACAGAAATGTATACATGTGAAGATGGATGCACACACAGACTCAACAGACCAGTATGTTTCTTTGTCTTTTGTTATACATAGCCTATTGGCATTATTAAGAAAATCCAGTCTTATGGTTTTTTGTTACTAAAAATCATTGACCTAGGGCAACCAGAAGCTTGACCTATAAATAAACCTGTACCATAGCTAGTTTAATTAATTGTACAAGTTTGAGTACAGGGAGTGACTTAGTTTTGTACATGACTAATCATCTTTGGGAAAAACCAATGTTCAAACCTCATTGTGTTTTCTAAGACTCACAATCTACCATTTGATAAATTACTGTTCAGAATCTACCTTGTACCACACATGGACAAAAGACACAGAAGCTATTATCCTCAGAAGTATTCATTTAGGTACTGATTTAATCTAAAACCTCTGAAGATCTAGGCAAAGCACTCATTGCTTGGCATCTCTGCACATACAGAGGTCAGATGCAATTTTAGACTTTGCCTCCCAGATAAAAAGCACTGTTATCTTATTGAATTCAGGGTTTATGCTGTGTAGACATAGCAGTCAGCAGGGTCTGGTTGGTACGGGAAGGTTTGCTGCCCTCAGAAAAGAGGCACAATAGATGCAACTGTGCCTTGTGCTACTTCTAAGCCCTCCCCCAGAGCCATTCATGCCGCAGGCATTGTGCATGTGGAGAAGCTGCTGAGCTTTAGCTGTCTGCCTCTCTCCCAGATACTGACAATGGTTTTCTCATCAGCATGCATACATAGATCAAAGCACAAGGAATGAATTAAGAACAGAACAGTCTGTTCCTAAAACCTTTTTAGAATTCCAGAAACGTGAGAAAATACGTAGCTATATGTTCCATTTTTCTATTTTATAAAAAGAAAAAATATAATTTATAAATCATTTCTGTTAAAAATGAAAATAAAAACAGAAGAAAAAGCTCCAAACCTGGCAAGAAATTTAACCAGCAACTGTAGCTGTTTTGGGCCAGTCTTAAACTGTGCTTTGTGATAACAGGAACCTGTAAAAAAGGGTAGAAACATTTACACACAGAAGAACTGCCAGAGTTTTTAAAAAATGAAGGCAAGATATTAAAAGGAACATTAATTTGATTTTCAAAGTGTACTGCTCATAGCCTTGCATCTTTTTTATTTCTTGGCCATGACATTTCAGGTGACTAAATTCTTTTGTATACATTCAGAAGCATTTAAAAACAACACCTTTCAATTTCACACACACAAGAATTGATTCCAAAACCAGCTGCAAATTTATCCAGTCAGGCAAAGAAAAAGTGACTCTTTTGCCAATCTCTGTTTACGAGCACAGCTTGAACTTTCATTAGGCATGATCACGCCACAGAAGGAAAGGTGAGGGAAGGTCCAATGATTAATATTATTCACTACCTCTCTTCATATTGTCAATAAGCAAATAAAGACATTGAAGCTGCAGCCGCACAAAAGCCTAGACTGAGTACAAGACTTACCGACGGTAGCTTGTACCCAAATTAAATTCGGCATGTTATTTGTTGTGCATCACTGTTTCAAATAACCTTTGTTCAGTGATGCAAATCTTAAACAATTAGTGTTTTCAGACAGATGCCTTAAGTCAAGCTCTGAATAGTTTACTTTTTTTTACCCTTTTTCATTCATTTTAAATAGATTTTATTAAAGCAGGTAAATAACTACACTCTTATCTTCAATGATTAAGCTGCACTCAGTACTGGTATTTGTGTACCAGACTGAACTTGTATTATTCTGCAGCCTGTTAAATAATTCATATTCTGTCACATTGTGCATTCAATTTCTTACATGATTATTTAAATATAAGGTTTTTTGTGTGGATCTTATTATCTGTTACAAATGTTAGAAGCTGAGGCGTCTGATCAAAATTGCCATGCAGGTTGGATTGCCAAAGAAAATCAAACCTGAAATTGTAACTCTGAAACTTATATTAACATTTGCTTTTGGAAGATTGTGTTTACAATACAGCAAGAAAAGACATGTTTCCATCCATCTCTAAAATAAATAAATAAATAAATCTTTCCTTGCTGGGGGGGGTGGGAGAGAATAAATATTTAAATAATTTTAAATATTTACTTAAATACAAACCCCCCCGCTGAAGGTTAGTGATCTTTAATGCATGTTTGTACACAAATGTATCCTGTGAGTCCTCAATACCTGCCCACTGAAGTTGTGCCCTGCCTTTCAGTTCGCTTCTGTGGCTGCCTGTGTGGAAGCCATAGACAATCCATCCATAGCTTTTTATATTATTAAAATCTTTCTATCAGTAGCAGTTTTAATGCTTTCAGCTGGTCAGGATACAGTGTTTATGTATGTGCTTTCAGTTCCGGTGCGTTTTGGGATCAGGACTGGCACCGGTAAGTGCACTGCCATGTTCGGAGCTGGAGGAAGTAAAAAGTAGAAAGAATTTATTGAAAATGATAAAGTGCTGATGGAGCTGAACATTGCTGTCCATGAGGAACAATCTGCCTCTGACCTTCATACATGAACTACTGGTTTCACGGTACCTATCTCACATGATTATTATGCAGAATAAAAAAAAAAATGTGTGTGTACAGGGGTTTGAATGGAAGAGGAACACACTCTGCTTCAAATGGCTCCCAATTTAAATCCAGAATAATTGTCCTTAAATTAATCCAGAGTCCCACTGCTGCAACTCAAGGCAAATTACGGCTTACAGATGTAAGACAAGCAAGGCAAGATGACAAACAAAATTACAGTGTTACAGGGTGTGATTCTTAGACAATGCAAAAGACTCATTGCATTCACCTCAGGGGAAGCATGCTGACGACTTACATGTGTAATGTCATATTGATATCCTATGAGTTTTAAAACTGAGAAAAGATGACATGAATGCGCATATTAATGCATTCCTTACAAAATACATGACTCACAGAATAACCATATGGATACTGGGATACCTAGAAAATTGTTCAACAAAGTATGCATCTGATGAAATGGTATTTTTTTATAATGCAAAAATTATATACTGGAGACACTGGAGAAAAGTAGGAGAAAAAGTTTGATACCTGTCTGGGGAGAGAAGACTTAAGTCAGAATAAACATGTTAGAACACAATTTTTGTTAAATACCATATTTAAATGAAGCATCTTTCCTCTATGAAGAGCACAGAGAAAACGAAAACATGGGATGCTTTCTCTGTATAGATATTACACAGATTTAAACAGTTGCTGTAGTATGCTAGGTTGGGGATCAAGTCTCAAGCTGCTTTTAGCACTGCTGCCTACAAAGTCTGCAGAACATTGGGGCAATGCAAGAATTTGCAGAAGGAAAAGACTAGAGGGTGTGTTGTTGAGACCTCAAGGACATGCTTGCAGCATCTCTGTGCTGGAAGGCTTATATGAACAGGATGGAGATGGTCAATCAGGTAACACCTGGGGGGAATAAGTGGGAGAAGCCAAAGAAAATAACAGGTCATAAAACAATCAGAGAATGAGGCATAGAAAATGGGGGTAGTTAGCACAGTTGACATCTTATTAAGAGGCACCAGGCTTTTAACAGAGAGCTGCAGTTCTTCAAAAGATTTACTCTGATAACCTGGTAATCAGACTTGCTTTCTCCAAAGTGCAAAGAAACAATTCAGTAGGAACACTTATACACCTGACCTTTAATGGGAGAATTTTTCCCCAGCAAGGTGAAGGATTGGACTTGAGCAAACAGGTTGCTCTGCTCTTGATCTTGCCCGGGGTGTCAGCCTCAAAGCTGCTATTCCATGGCTCTAAACTGCCCTAATTGTAAGAGCTGCAATCCCTCTCATCTGAATTCCCTGCTATTTGGTCCCACACCCCTGGCAATCTCTCAGGCACTTGTTTGACCTTTCATTGAACCATTTCAGATCTAACTCAGCAGGGTACTAACAAAAAAAAAATAGATTAGCTTTCTGCTGTGGTAGTTCTGTGATATGAATCAGCAATGGATTGAGCAAGCACGAGCACCCTGGGAGAGCATAATCCACTCAGACTGGGAGTAGTGTAACCCTAGTAGCCAGCACTTAGGCTGGACTAAGCTGTCATACAGCTGTAGCACATCTGTGGGATCAGTATTCTCCTCTTTCCATTGTTAGATCATTCACTTTTCAGTCTAGCAAGTTGCTGGTATTGAGCACCAGACAAAGCCACATAATTTCAGATGGATAAGCAAGTGGATAATTAGAGAAACTTCCTAAGAACTTTTTTCCAGGGGGGAGGGAGGAAAGAGTTCTAAAATCTCCCAAAAATAGTTACAAAACCCACTAACCTACAGAAAAAGAATCAACCCTCTAAGATTAAGATTCTCTTGTACTGAAGCAGAATCAAAAATTCTACAGACAGCAAAACTAGAATTCTGCATGCAGAGTCAAAATGAACAGTGGTGATGGATGTGAGCAGAGTGCATTTCAAAACGGCCCAATTTAAAATGACTGAATGCAGTTTCCAGGGTCTTCAGTATTTTTGGTGCTGTATCACAGGAGGGTTCTGAACAACTAAATATAAGGCATTCATGAAAAGTTAAACAAGCAACATTATTTGCTTTCTTCAGTCAGATGATTTAAAAATGGTTAATATTTGATAGCACAATGATAAATATTTTAATATAGTATATTGCAGTCAGTTAGGAATAGATCAGAAAGATACAAGTAAGTTCCACTAGATAAACTTTGATTAGGTACAAGAAATAGAACATAAAGCTTGATAGCAATTACCATTTAATCTATTGACGTTTGGAAACGTAATGAAGGGGAAACTTATAACTCAGTTGTTATAAATTATTAAATGTTCATTTGAACAATGAGGAGCAGGGCTGCTTTTCCTCTGAAAATTCTGTCACACTTTCTTTTCAAGCCTGCTCAGTGGCCATAACTTCTATGTAATTTGCCTGCTTACTGCCTTTTTATGAGGACAGAAATAAAGAGATCAGTAGCACCACAGACAAGCCCAGATAGGATGGTTTTATGAAGGGGCCTTAAAAAGATCATTTACAAATAAGTAATCTCTATCCTATTTAACTGCAGATGAAAACTATTGACCTGAGGCAATTAAAGAGAGTCAACACTTCCTATCTTGACACTAATGCAGCTGATGGCATTGCTGACACCAGTGCATGCTGATTATTAAAACTTTAGTAGTTATTAACTTCTTTACACATGTGCAAGTACAACTCTCCCAAGAGATGTGAAACCTAAAGTTTGGTTTAGAAGGAGCTGATAGGTTTTAACTTGTAAGTTGCTGACTGCCTCCCCTAGCAGAAGCTAAGCTTTGCCAGTGTTATTTAAAGTAAAACAAAAATCCCTTTAATATTATGTGTTAATAAATGGATGCCATGGAACTACGTATGCCAAGATTCAGCATACATGTAAATTTAGATTACAAAAGACTAGCTTCCACTTTTAATGGGTTTCAGAGTTACTCAAGGTACATTGGGGCACATCTGAGGTAAAAAGTGTGTTTCTGCCCTGAATTTGAGCATGCTGAAGGGATGTAATCCTTAAGTAATCATCATTTCCAACTTCAAGTTTGTATTTCTACACAGCTGAGTACTGTAGTACCTAACAGCTAATGAACTTAAAGCTTTTAATTAACTACTACTATTTGAGGTACTGTTGTGAGTGCTCCATCCCTGGCAGTGTCCAAGGCCAGGTTGGATGGAGTCTTGGGTGACATGATTTAGTGTGTGATGTCCCTGCTTATGTCAGGGGAGTTGGAACTAGGTGATCTTAAGGTCCTTTCCAACCCAGACCATTCTGTGATTCTGTGATTCTTTAATCATTGACAGTATTTGTTATGAATAATATATAGAGGTGGCAAAAAACAAATCTCAGACTGAAGGCTGTAAAGACATTTAGTAGAAGTAAAGGAGTTACTATTTAGCATCACTAAGTTGAGTACCTCAGCAATGAATTTCTGAAAACAATCAAGACATTTCAAGATCTGAGCTGTTAACTAAAACACTTACCAGAAGTGCCTTTTTACATTTCCCAATTCCCACTTCACCCTATCGTTTTCTGACCATCTTACCTAGCCTGTTTTAGAGCTAGTCTTCAAAGTGCATCACTGCTGAGTTGTGTATTTATCTTCATGACTGCATGCTTATAGATGGTAGAATATCTTACAGTAGAAAATGAGAAAGCCTGTACTGAATTAGACCAGGGATCAATTTACCCCAGTGTCCTCTGTCTCACAGTAGCGGGCTTGAGTGGCATTTTATTCAGCATAAGCATCCAAATACTAGGAAGCCACAGCTTACAGATATTCTTAGCTAAAGAGTTCATCAGTATCTTCATATTTAGTTGGTCTCAATGAGCCTTTCATGCACTGATTTGCCTAATCACTTCTTGAGATATTTATATTTTTGTTTTCCAAATGTCCTGAGCACAAGTTCACAATTATGATGATGATAAAATAAATAATAATAACAATAATAATTGTTTTACTGGGGTGGCTGACAATTTTATTTGGTACTTCCTAGTTCCTAGTTGAAAGTGGTAACAAAAATAAATGAATAATCATTTACAGTTCACCTTTTCCGTAACATTTGTTATTTTATTATGTCTATTTTATTTTCCTTCAGTCTATCTTGTGTTTTTTGTCCTGAAGAAGCCTAATCAATTTAATCTGTAGTTTTACAGGAACTGCTTATGTCTGTGATTGCTCTCTATTCTACTTTTCTTGGCAATACCTTTTCAACATGCAAGACTTCATGCAGTGTTAAAGAGATGGGGGCATCATCAAGTTTTATGGTGACATTATGGTGTTTTCCATTTCGTTCTTTTTTCCTGTTGTAAAAAAAGCAATCAATTTGCTTTTTTGACTGATGAAGATCATTAAGTCAATATTTTCAAAAAATTCCTCAAGCTACTCTTAAGATCCCTTTCCCAAATGGTAAAAGCCAAGTATCTAGAGAGGTGCATTACTCTTGAGCACTGAATTTCATCTACCATTTACTGTGCTGTTACCCAGCACCCTAGAAATTCTTCTGAAGGCCTTTACATCCACAATAATTTTGTAACGTGAGCAAACTGTATTACACTATTGTTCACTCAGTTCTCTAGCGCAATTCTGAATGTGTAAGTCCCAACACAGTTCTTACAGGACTGAGTACCAGTCTCTGACATTTATTCTTACCCTTTTTCCTACTACTGAATCCATGATTATTCCATGGGGGGTAAGGGGTGGAGGAAAGAACTACCAAAAAAACCTCTCTTCTTGGTTTCTTTGATAAACCCTGTTGAGGGATCTTGTGAAATGCTTTTTGGAGCTTCGGATATATTAAGTTCTGTGCTTATCATGCTCATTCATCTACCTGCTAATTCTATTCTTTGTTACAATTTCCATGAACTTGCTTGCTGCAGAAGCTTTACTTGCTAGCCTTTAGTTACTCTCAGTCTCCTTGGAGCTCTTTATAAAAATCTCATCTGTCAGAGTCCTTCCTTGTAGTTAATCAAGCCTGTCTTGGCAACTAAATTAGTAAAATCACAGGAAACAGAAATCAGTTTCTGTATGTTTTCAAAATTCTTGAATTGATATTACTCACTCCTGGCCCCTCAAGACTTCTTAGAAAGTGCTTCTGGTGTGTTTAGACAAAAAAAAAATACATACCAGTTTTTATGACTTCAGTACAGTACTCAATCTTTTCTGGTCTTCCTGAAACTTTAGCTTGTTCTTGTAGCTGAACTCTTGGAACTGTGTATTTTTTTCCTTCATTTTGTCATAATGTCAACTTTTTTTCTCAATATATTATTTTAAATGTATTTTTCTGCAAAAGTTTTCTTTTGCTCTGCTGCTAACAATGCAATTTTTATAAAAGTCCTTTTAAATAGTGGTCCTTTTTTTTTTTTTTTTGATACTCAGTTTACTCTGCACGTCTAATATTACCAGCTCAACAAATCATCTGCAAGCATTCTGCCCCTTTAGCTTCTCCTTGCATTTCTTTCTTGTAGGTGCTTACATGATCATCATCTCTTTCTCTAGATCCATACCCCTGAGGCATGTACTAACCCTTCCAGTAACTTCAAATTCATCTTAAAGTTAAGCATGCAAGTAAATATTTCTGCAAGGAACATGGGTATGACAAAATCAGGAGCAAGAGCTTCATCTTATAAGTGTCAGTCCTGCTTTTTGTCAGATCTTTGACTACTACCCTTTACGGCACAAATTTCTGTCAAGCTATTCATACGAATAATAACTAGGAAAGTGAACACACCTTTACAGGATTCAGCCAGTATACATTTAGAGGGGACTGATAGCTCATGCCAAAGTACCATGATATTCTGTAAAATACTAACTGTTCTGTTCTTTCAATTTCTTTCATCCCTGCACAATTTTAAGAAATTATTTTGTTGATTACCAACTACTGTTCTTTCACATTGAACTGCAGTCAATGGCAAAATCATTAAAAGAGACTTTTAATGGAAGCCAAGTCAAGCCCATTATAATTATCTTGGCTTCTAAGGAGAATGATTAAATTGTTAATAAAACTTTTACCTTTAATCATCAGGTGAGAAAAGAAAGATGTGACAGTGCTGGAAGTTTAAAGATTTCTACAGGGAAGGGGAAAGAGAGTGATTATAATTTAGTTGTTGGTAATTAATGCCTATAGAAGATTACTTATAACTGAAATCACTTGAAATAATTATATTAAAGAGACTGTATTCATTAACATCACTGATTTCAATGTACAGCTGGGGTTTACAATGATTAAAGCATTATGCCTAAAAACTATTTTATGTTTTTATAACTACAGTTTGGGCAAGTACTTCTTTATATGGTATTTTGTTTCTTTCCAGTGACTATATCTTTTTGTTCAGATGGAAGTGGAAAATCATAACTATTAGGTTGATGCCACTGGCTGAATCTAGACTCAATGTTTTAATTTGTATTTCTGTTAGCAGATCAATTTACCGACTTCTTTTTCCTTTTAGACACCAAATAACTTTTGTAGTCTTTTTCAGACATTTATGAAACCCTGTGTATTCTTTAGATGTATATAGAACTAAGTGTAACAAAATCTCGCTGTGGATAAACCAAAATATTGTTCCAGTTTAGGAAGCCAATGGCCAAGCCATATATTGAGTATCTGAACAGCCAAAGACACCTTTACCTTTCTCTGACACCTATGTGCTCTCTTCTGTTCGCACTCTATTTCTTGCTTAATTTTTAAGGCTTTTCTAATGGACCCAAGAATCTATTCTTATACTTCAAAACTGCTAATTTTTAAGGAGCTTAGATATAATCTCTTTGGAGGAGGAATTCTTCTGGAATAATTATGTAAGCTAGCCTTAAGAAGTAGCACCAAGCAGCTATAGGTCAGGGATACACAAGTGCTATAATCAAAAGAGCTAGCAGCTTTGTTACCCACATACACTAACCAGTCCCCATATATGCTAGCAGGTGCAGAAGGAGCAACCTCCGGTATCCTCAGTATAGAAAGAGCTGTCCACAGGAGACAATTCAGCAGGGTCTTCTGTTAATGGGATGCTGCATCACTAAACTCTGAATGTTATGCATGCTTTAAAAGGGAAATGAACTTTGCTTTTAAGCCAGAAGCTACTTGAAATAGGACTCCTACTTTGAAGAGTTTTGAATTTCATTTCCAAGGAGAGTAAAGAGAGTTTCACCACATGTGGCTCTTTAAAGACAGAGCTGAAGATGCATTTTGATAGCGAGGAAATAAGCACTGACTAGCGTCCAAGGAGAACAAGTTACTTTCACAAGGTTCAAAAATCTGGCTCACTTCCTACTGATTTCAAGAACAGGACAGTCTGACAATGATATTTTAACTGGGGCTGTTGGTACAAGGATATTCATACTGAAAGCAAAACACAGCATCCTTAAATCAACCCCATTATGTTGATATTATGCAGCAAAGCGCAGCTCTTTGCAAGGAGACTTCAGTTCTCAAAAAAGCATCCTATTCTGCATATATTTACAGACAGATTACAATAGTGTATTACAAATCAAGCCAGATGTTTTGAATAGCCTCAAATTACATACACACACACCATTTGGTACACAACTGTGGAGAAACATGAAAGGCTGCATGTACACAACATAACTTCTGCAAAGGTTTGAGAATTTGGGTCAAGATCACACCACATATCAAAATAAAGCCATATACTGCTATAATTCTTCTGCAACAACCTTAGAGCCTTGCTAGTTCATGCGAAACCATTACTGATTTAAAACACGAGATGCTTAGTGTACTCCAGTTACATCTTCTCTCTTTATTCAGTGGCAACACGACAACTCAGTGATGATGCTGCAGCCCACGCTGCTCTACACCATTAGAAGACCTTGACTGTTTTGCAAATACAAAACAGTGAGCCAGCTAAGATGTGTTAAGCACCTCCTCACCTCCTCCCACTCACCCTGGCTTTGGCCCAAACCCCTCTGTTCCAGTTCCAACCACCTCCCTTTAGCACTCATCTTTCTCTTTTAGTTTAACAGCTACTTATTCTGAAGCTTTCTTACAGTCTTCAGAAAACCATCATCCCACTCAGCTCTGCCATGTTACCACTTTAAAAATGCTGTCTCACACAGGCAACATAAAACCTTTGCATTTCACACGCCTGTCATGCTCTCACTTCACTGGGCCTGCATTTCAAGCCTGAGCAGGAACTATGCTGGAGTCACTGCTGCCCAAGGTGGCATATCTGTGTGGATGTTGGCCTTACATGCTGCCTAGCCATGCTTGCTGTGTGACTTTATAGAGCAGGAGAAGGCTTAGTGCCTGGTCTCAGTGTTTGACTCCCCTCAAAGGTCCCAGCATAGACCAGTCCTACATAAAGTCATCCTACCTGGAACTGCAGCCTTTTTTCATCCTCCAATACCATGTGCACCCATCAGCTGGCACTCTACACAGACATTCAGCGAACGCCAGCTCCCACCATAGGAGGAATGTAAAGGAACACAAACGGTTTTGGAGGAGTTGTTGTCAGAGGAGTAAGATTTCCATTTCCATCATTACCAAGGCAGCTGAAAGGGAAGGGCAACCATGTTATTGGAGTTGTGGGGATTCAGGTTATGTAAGTCAGGGATAAGTATGGGGGATGGCTGGGGACAGAAGACTGGACTGGACCAGAGGCAATAAACTTGTCAGGAAGAACAGCTTCATCATCCAAATTCCATTTAACAGGAATTTGTTTCCATTTTCTTTGAGAGTTCTACTAAGAAATAGACATTGTGTTTTTAAGTATAGACAGACATTACGTTTTAAAAGAATACACAGCATTCTAGAAGTGCATTTTTTTTAATAAAAATTGAGCATTTCTTGTGGGATTCTTCTCACTAAAGGTAAGTATATGAGTTTGTAACATTGTTACATGCACAGCTTCTCAAGAGCATGAGAAAATTACCAAGATTTTGGCTTTTCCTCCTTAAGTGGAAGACTTTTTGAATAATATAATTACTTCTTTCATCATGAAATTTAAGGGTATTGATACAATGTATCTTTAGGAATATATAACATACTGGTTCCAAGGGGGTTTGTCTGCATTAATGGTGATATCTTTGTTTTTTTTCAACTCTGGCGCGGCTTGCCAATTTAAAACCTGAAGAAAAGCATTTTAAGCAAGATAAAACAAGTACATTGAAGTGAAATCATACTTTGCAATTACCTATTCCTTGAGGATCTCAGGTTATTTCAGTCTTCATTAACACCTTTGTGCATTAGGATACATATACAGAAATATAAGTTAATCAGCATGTCAAAAAGTAGTGCAAGAACCATATCAAGCACACAGGGAAGCTTACTTATGAGAATCTTTTAATTCTGGACTTTCAATACCCTGATTTAATTAAAATTTTGTTATAGTAAGCACTATCAACAACCATGTTTAGATGCATTATCTTTAGTTCATATACATGCAGAAAGAACTTTTCAGACATCAACCTAAATAAACACACATTGAGTGCTCTCTTTGTAAGTCTAAGCCAGGTCTTTTGTTATTCAGGTGTTTTCTACATTGTAGCATAACTGTAGAGTTGATAAAATGAGATTAATGCAATCCTGTTACCATTGCAATAACTTTCTAGTAGTAGCCTGAATAATAATAATATTGTGAAAAATATGTAGGTTGCCTATATGCAGTTTTCATCTGTATTGGTCAATGTGCAATAATGAATTATGAATTCTAACTGTGTACTTATCACAACATTGCTTCTGAAAAGACAAATAAATAATTAGAGCCTTGGAAATGCTGTTAAGGGACACTATAACTAGATAAAGACAGTTACTTTGTATTTTGGTGTGAACATATTTTGACATTTTTGCTGAATGATGTACTATTACAAATCAGTTTAAAATGTGTTTTCACTGGCAAAGTCTATCACATTACTTAAACCTGTGCAGCACATTGCAGAAAAACTAGTGTGCCTGAAAAGGATTGTGCTGGAAAGCGAGCATCTATTACCTGTGTTTTCCCATTTGTGGCTGTTCTGTCATAAAGATAAATGCAGAATGATACCTAGAGCAAGTCTGTGTGTAACAATAAATATTATTGATGAAAACTATCATGAAGCAGCTAGTAACTTTAATTATAATTATTTGATACATTAATTTATTAGTTCTCATTTTTGCCTAGTGCTACATGCCAGCTGTTTGAATCATCTCATTAGCATTCCAACAAAAAGAGTGGGAAAGTAAAGCATTACACCATTTAAAACCCAACTTACTGGAAAACTTATTATCATCCCATATATCTTAGAAAGGAATGATGATATAAAGACTCTGGCTGTTAAGTGTCAATTTTATTTTTACAGTAATAATTAAAAATGCAAAATAGCAGATACATTTTTAAAGACCAAGATAAAATAGAGGGGGGAAAAACATTTGAAAATCTTTACCATGCTCCCAGTATATGAATGTGAAGCTGCTAAAGTTCTGACAGGTGACATTAGAAGGAGGTACCACATGATATGAGTATTTCTAATTGTCAGACTATTTATATATCTGAGACAATGGCTTATGACACGTAAATGGACAAAAGTGCATATTCTTTTTTTAAACTTGATAGTTTATAAGCCTTTTCATAGCTGAGAATCTCCAAACTCACTTAGAAACAGTAATTAACCCTGCTGCTGCATTTATCTAATAGTACAATCTAGTAAATAGAACTGGAATTCACAGGACCTGTGATAATTCCCTTCTTTTGTTAGCATAGGCAGAGCATTTGACTTTCCTTGGCATCAACTTCTCCTCTGTTCACTGGCAATAACAACTCTTACTCTCAAGAGCTCTGAAACACCAAGGGGGCAGTGTTTTTATCCCTATTCAAAAGCTAGCTAAACAAAAGCACTCTGAAGCACTTTCTTCACATTCAAAACAATAAATCAATGTAGGTTCAGAAGAAGATCTGATTCCCAGCACTGTTGCTTTAGCAAAATATATATATATATCCCTCACATTTCATATGTTTTCTAAGAACTATATAAATGTTTTACCTTTACCTTTGCATTGCAACTAATGTTCATACAAACTGAATGTGCATCTCGTGGGGATGCTGTGCCATTTATTTTGCACATTGGTGTTGTGGTCTCCTATAGTGGAGTATTCTCCTGGTATTTTAAATCTCTCTATTTTGAAAAATGCACACAAGAGGAATACATAATGACAAATAAATATAAACTTGGCTTTACCTATGGTCACTGTAACATAGCTATTTATGAGTCACACTTATGTAAGTCTGACTCCATTTTTCTAGTTACATACCCATTCCATTTTAATCTTTGACATTTATGATAGTGTAATTCAAGATTGAATTACTAACATTACTAACACTACTTTGTGTAGTTTAGAACTTGATCATAACATACGTTTCCAGTAGATTTTGTTACTAGTTTTTCAAAATGCCCCATGTAATTGGCTTTAAGCCAAAGTAGCAAGAAGAAAGTTTGCAACATTCAAATTATTATCACAAATAACTTTAGAAAAGCAGTGTTCAAAGTTTAATATGACATGAATATAACATATTCTGTGTAAAAAATAAATACAAGTAAGTTTGAATAGCCATTACAAAGCTGCTATTTTGAATTCAAGGTATTTTTCAACACAATATTTGTTATAAACAGTAAGTATTGTAAAATAAAATTTGCAAAATAATCCTAACTCCATCTGAGTGATAATAAAGTGATTATTAAAAATCTAGCCTTTTATTAATACCCAACAACACAGTATCAACACTTTTGTGCAAATTGCCAGAGTACACATGTGCACAGATGCATCATATTTTGGGAGCAAAAATTTAGGAGAGAATATTTGGTTGAAAATACTGTCATTAAATAACATAAGATTACAATTCAATCTTAAGGTTCTCACTCAACAGCTCTATGAAATAATTGTAAGGTTTGCCTATAAAGAGCTCTAGGATACAGGGCCATGCAGGTTTTTTAAGGATACCTCAATCATCCAATATTTGTCCTCAGATTAGTACTATTGTGGGATTAATGTCACTATTAACAGGAGCCACCAACACATCCTCTTTCTCCACTTCCCTAAATATATATATATGTACATATATATATATACATATATATAATTACTAGAATATTTATAATTCCCTAAATCATTAGGAAGTATTTCTAATTGTGATTATATTCTCTGGTTTTGCTGCCCAATAAAGTAATAAGCATGAGGGACTATTTGATTGGTTTTGAAAGCCTTCAAAGCAGCATTCATTGGGAAGAATGGCAGGAAGAGAAACTTTTGTCTTTGTAAACAAAAAAGGAAATTAACTGCATCCTTTTGTGTCCAAAACATTATTGCAAGTCCAAAACCCTAGGAGCTAAGGATGCAGGAACATTCAGCCTTTTATATAATTCATAATCAGATATTTGAATTGCTGACCTTTGCATGCTTCTGCTTCGGTTTGCCCTATAGGCTTCCATTTGCCTTTTTGCGCTCTGTAAAAGCAGTACTTGTTGCAGGTCTGTTTAATAGTTCTTGGGATCTTTAAGGAGAATACTGTCATCATGCATGAAGCTCAAAATACTGCTGTTCAGGCAAGGACCTCCTGCTAGCTTTTTGGACAGAACTGAGTTGCTTAACCATAAGTGTCCAGTGCACTGAACAATGGCAGTTGGTGGTTCCACTAGGAGACAGCAGACCAGGACCAGGAAAGAACTGGTGGGCGGTGGATGGGGAGCAGCAGAACAGGGAGCTCCCTGGCCAGGTAAGCAGGTCAGTAACAGGGTCGGTCACAGCCTGCAGAGGTCTAGACCAACCTCTAGTAGTGAGGCAGCTCTGGGGTCACACCAGGAGGTGCAAGTCCAGGATGGGCTGAGCCCACCAGGTCACTCAGGCAAGGACCAAGGCAAGGAGCAGAGTCCAAAGGCGCTCCTGGGCTGGTGGGCAGAGGATGCTGGAGTGTAAGCCTCTGGTGAGGCTTTCCATAGCCCTTGCTCACAGCTTAGGGGTTTCCACAAAAACCATGTCCAGTGTTGCACAACTACACTGGATCAGAGCCAGCATCGAACACAGGTGGGGAAGATATATGCAGGGTGGGGAGCCTGCAGGCTGGAAGACTGGTCACAGCAGCCAGAGCCTGCCAGCACACACAGGGCAACAGGAGCTGCCTGAGGCACTCCCCAGCAGGCCTCCTGCCACCTCTCCCACAAGACTAAATCTCCCACTGGTCTTCAGACACACCTGCCATGTAAATGTCTGAAATACCCTCTGGCACCAAATCCTACCCTCCAAGTGTTCACAGGGCCTTTTAATGACCACTTCATCTTCTGCAGTTTTTATTGATAGTGGTTACATCCAAACCCTGACCCTGCTGTTGGCATTAAAAAAAAAAAAAAAAAAAAAAAAAAAAAAAAGAACCCTGTAGTTGCAATTGCTTCTCTTCCTTGTTAAGGAAAGAGATGACAGATCATATAAGAATGTTCATTTATCTCCAGGAAGAGAGGAATAATGGCACTGCAACTTACAACTTTCTAAGTGGAATTTGAATGATAGGGTATGTAGTCCCTTTTGAGCAACTAAAGCTATCATGTAGTTTATTGCTCTCCTGAGATTATCTTAAAATATGTTAAGGGTCATACCAATTCAGTGGTGTTCCTCCAAAAGCAAAGGGGTAGAGAGTGAGGAATTTTTTTTCCCCCATTTTGGGAATCATCATCTTTTGGAGAAGTATCAAATTGGAACCATCAAAATCAGGAAAGAGAAAGCTTAATCAATCACTGTCTGAAACAGAGAAAGACTGGAAGTTATTCTCTCAACCATAATTCCTAGATAACTAAACCTAGATTTATTTCCAGACATTTTAACAAGCAGTCTTGTGCTGTTTCTACCAAAGCTGCCATGGCTTCTCTATCACGCAAGAGTATCAATTCCAAAATTCAGTTCTCCTCCTTGTCCTTTTGACAGACTTATTGCTTCTAGTTACCATTTATTAGTTAAATCCAAGGATTTTAGATTAAGGATAGAAATGGAAAATGAGAAAGCATAGGCACAACCTGTGAAATTGAGTCACTTTCTATCTCTGCTATCCTTACACCATGATTAGAATAAAATTTGCTCTTTAGAGGGTTTTGCACATTCAGTAGTGAAACATAATCACCTAAGCTCACCCATGTGGATGCTAGGATAAATTGGTACCTATTTACAGGAGAGAGGAATCACCATACATTCTGTGGCTGTGCGCTGGGGAGAACTGCACAGTAGATACATCTTGTAGAAACTGAAGACTTTTCCTGCAATTTAATTAGAACTGCCTTAGCTTTGAAGTGAGAATTGTGCAGAAAAAAAACAGGCAAAAAAATCTAAGAATTCTACCAAAAATTTTCAGCACAGTACATCCGTTACCCACCCAGTGATTTACCCTCTGGTGACTTAATAAAACTGGTTTGATAAAAAATTAAAAAAAAAACTTTAAAAAAGTCAAGCATCATTTCAATTGTGCCTCTAACAGGCATTTGTAAGACAAGTCAAGGTGGAGATGTCTGCCTTTACAAACTACTCTCACTTGGTTGATGCTTACTCCCTTGTATTCTTGGCAATATAATTAATCACAACATTGTTTCAACTTTGCACCAGAGACCTTTGTAGTAACGTTTGTCATTTTATGACTGTAATTTTGACACAATAAGATATGCTTTAGGCTTTTAACTTGTCTACACTGATTTATTTTGTCTTAACTTCAGAATGTGCCTTGATAAATAAGCACAAACCAGTTTTCTTTTCATGCTATCAAAGCATCTACTTTGCCTCGGTTTAATGGTATCTCAAGATGGTTTTACTGAACTCACTACAGCACATGTTGAATTAGGGTCACTTAAAAAAATCATTTTGAATATCTCATTTAAAAGATCAACAGCTGTTTTTCATATAAGACTTGTCTGTGGCTTAAATCCTCTGAAGAAGTCTGATCAGCAGTGGCACGTGTATTCATGGCAGGAAAACATTTAAAAACCATTTGGCAGTAACTAAGAATAAATGAAATTCTAATAATAATCTAACAGTGGATCTAATTGGAAGACAAGCATGGGGAGAAATCTAAGTAACAAAACTTCCAATTCAGTTATTAGCCACTGGTTATTTAAATGAATAAGATACTTTAGTTATAAAAATTTGAGGCTTTGTCATGTGCTGTGCAATGCTAATTTTAACAACAATAGTTGGAAACTTTCTGAAGAAATCTGACTCCTTATAAGTTTTTCCCATGTCCTTACATCCTTTTTCCTAATATTTGCTTTATATGACTGAAATCTCATGAGTCAGTGGAGCTCCACATAGACATCTTTAACACAAAGCAAGTATATATTGTATTTTTAGGTAGGTTTCCAAATAATGAAAATGATTTGTTGTTGCTAAATCTGGCAATTTGAAAATATATCAATTGTGGTGACTTGTATTCTGGTATAATTGGAAACAATTTTAAACCTTTGCATTTGAATAAGACTAAGTGGTTTGCATTCCCCAGTTCCATTAGTGTCTATCTGAAATATTGTGGGAAAAAATATTATAAATACCTTCACGACTGCAGAGATTTTCTTGTGCATGTTTGCTATATGTATGTGTAAATGTCCATATTCTTGTTAGGCATACACATTAGTTTCCTCATTTGTTCCAATATCCTGTATATTCTGTTATTATTCTTACCATTTATTGATTAAATGATCACATATTTAGAGAATAATGCATGTTAGCTACAGAATCTTTATAGTGTTCATAGGAACTAATTCTGGTTTTGACAAGAAATCGCTTGTGCTCCACCTCAATTTACTGAACCTATTTATGTACTGAGATGAAACTTCCTAATTTTTTCATGGCATTTCAACATGCTGTTCGCATCTCTCTCTATATAGACAATCACTGCATATATTGAAGCTACCTATAAACATCATGACTGAAAACATGTGTTTTACTATGCTTGAGTTTTTACCAGTTTATTATGCCAAGGCAGAATATTCTGTTATCATGTGTGTTGAAAACTTTCTCATAAGTAGATTCAAATAACAATCTTGACTAAATAAAAAGTACCAAGGAAACAGATGCATTAGAGGGGACCAAAAAAAAAAAAAAAAAAAGTCAAGAATAATTTCTTCAGCCACTAAACCTGCATGCTTTCAAAATTCTGAACAATGGTGGAATCCAAGGTCAAAAGCTTCTTATGATTTCAGTAGTGCCATTCACACAAATTACTGACGAACAGCATGGGAAATTCACTGCAGTAGAAGCAGGGTCAAAGCTTGCATCAGTGCTTTAGAATAGACCAAAATGTTGTATAATATATTCAGAGCTGTCAACTCACCAACCTCTCCAGGGACTATAATACTCATGATCTGGAGACAAAAAGGAGAAAGGCAAAGAAATGGTTTTTAAAGGAGAGAGAGGGAGAGAGAAGACTGTAACAAATGGTACCACAAAAAGAGCACAATGAAGAAAAACAGTGATGGGGGAGATCATACAAAACATTGCTTGAAATGAAAGACTTCAGAATTTAAGAAAGGAAGCAAGGACAGCTAAGAAAAGGTTTTATTTCTGTGACTTTATCATTAGTGGTCTTTATGCTGTTCCCACAAACAATGAAAATTTCATAATAAACCCAGGTTTTGATGAAGAAAGAGACCACCTATCCCAGATCAAAAAAAATGTCCTTTTGAATACATTCATTTCTCTTTCTTTAAGTCAATAGCCAGTCTTTTCTCATCTTCATGCGGCTGACCCACCAGAATAAGATGCTGCTACAGGCAAGCTGCGCAAAAATTAAGGCAGCACAAAGGAAGGTACAGAATTTAGTTTTGCCCCTCTTGGATGGCCTTTGTGAAAGACAAAGGTAAAAGAAATTTTATTTAAGTCAGGCAGAGCATTGTTTTTCTGTCTGAGCAGCAGGCAGACAAAAAGCCCTGGACATGTGCTCTGAAGCCGCCCAGACACAGTAACAGGAAAGAACGTAAGCCAGCAGCACAATGCTGTTCCTGAGGTGGCCCACCAGACCGAAGAGAACAAGACTTCCATTTGTGTTACTGTGTCTATATTGCTGCTTTAGAATAAAACCAACCACAACTATGTATCTCTTTTCTTTCAAGAAGCTGCAAAGGTATTAAAGTTGAGTTTTGATCAGCCTCAGAAATTTTCATGTATTATTCAAGATTTGAGCATTTAAGAGGAAAGGAGGCATTTGTCAGACAACTGTGCTACTCTCAATACATTTCATGAACTGCTTGAGCTGGTTGAAAGGCTGGATATTTCTCTCTTATTTTCTTTTTTTATTCCTTTTCCAAATGTAATAACATTGTAATTACAAATCAAGAATATTTTATGACTAACAGCAAAACATCTTTCATCATCACTCATAGTGGTATTATCCTAAGAAAGAGGCTGAAGTATTTTATTAATAATTACCTTGGAAAAGATGTTTACATTTTAATTAAAAATAGTAGTATCTCTTACTAATTGCATAGGATTGTTGGTCTGAGGGTGAGGAGCAGGGGTTGCCCCAAGGACAGAAAAGCTTCACATAGCTATCCATTTTGACATGTGGCTTTTTCTGCCTCCTTTGTATAGTGTTTTAAGGATCCCATAATCAGACCATAGCTTAGATTGTAAATTGATGAATTATGAAAACAACCTTAAAAAATTTCCTTTACTTTAAATATTTCATTTCCCACAGTAGCACAGATCTCAATACTATGCCCAGAAACGTCCCCCCAAAAGGCCTGCAGAGTCCTCCAAGGCAAATTGGATATCCTTGTTTTGCTTCTTAATGATCAGTCTTATGTCCTGTCTTCTAATAATGAAGATTTACCACCAAACCCACAGCTAGTTCATCCACAGAAGTCTTAATAGTCATGTATGATTACTTCAGAATTAGTCCTTTTACTTGCATTGCTTCTCTGTTTCATTCTTTGATCAGATCTTGATAGCTGATGCCTTTCAGATTAATTCAAACTAATTTTTCATTATTGTTACTTTTAATGATGAAGATAAAGCAGAGCTTGTTCAACACCTCTCAGCAGTGGAGGCAACACTTCACTGCTTGGAGTGTAAGGGGTAAGGGCATGTCAGGCAGTAGAAGGTAAGAGGGGTACAATGGGCAAGAAGGCTGTTTTGTGAAGCTCACTGCTCCTGCTGACTGGGGAAATGAAAAGGTCAAGGGCCAAGCAAAGGCTTGGGGTCCACCAGCCCCACCCGCACCCATCCTTTGTCCCCAGCTCAACAGCTCCCAGGTTGCTGCCTTCACTGAGTGAAGCCTGGAGCCAATTATGAAATACAATATAACACATATCCTAAAAAAATACTGTGTTAACATTAGCAACATTGTTAATTTTTGTAACAACATTTAATATACTTGTCTTGCTTTGGTCTTGGCATCATGCCGACTACTTTGGTTTAAGGCATAAACTTCGTTTTAAACTCCAGTCAAAGTGCTCGGGTTAAAGTACTTTTCTTTATGCTGCTGATGTGCTACATTTATTAGCTGTAGCTAATCCAATTCTTAAACTCAATAAGCATAGTTAGTTAATACTAGTTTTAAAAGTAATCCTAACGATTCTTTCAGGAAGGTGGAAATGGTTTTAGAGTTGCTCAGAATAAAAATAAAACAAAATTGGCAAAAATGAATAATAGGATTTCAGAACATTTTCAGATTTTTACATTTAACTTCCAAATTACCACAATTGCTATCTACATGATACATATATGTGTGTACATGTGTGTGTGCAAGGGTGAAACTAAGGAAAAGGAGGCTGTGAAAATACAAGATTGACAATTCAAGAATTTTCAGCTACATAGTAGTTTGCTGAGAACATTCTTTGCCAAACCTTTAAAATCATGCAATAATGAAGGAGAAGCTTTTGATCATTCCCTTCTCTAAGTACATTTACAAAGCTTTCTAATGAGAAATAAATGGACTGATTTAAAAATCAGCATCTATAACACTGTATCCAGAATTTTGTAGACAGAAATAATTGGAAGTATTTGATAACAACCCGCATCAATGTGTCAGGCAGAACAGCTAGCACGTAGCAAAACACCACCTCAGCCGCCCATCTTCAGCAATCTGTAACTACAGATCAGCATCTGGGCTGAGGGCTTCTGAAGATAACAGGCTTTAGTTCTCAAAATAATTTTAAAAATAGGAAGGCTATTGGTAAATAAATTTAGTTTACTGAATACTTGGGAAAATTTTGATAATGTATTCCAGGACAAACATGAAGTGAAATATCCCATCTGCTGTTTAAGAAGTGGTATTTAATTAGCCATTGAATTCCACTCCATTATTCAAGGCAAACAATAGTCAGTATTGATGGGACAGATATCTTGCATTTTCATTGCCTGAACTGCAAGAAGCATCTCAGCAATAAGTAGTCTAGGACAAGCAGATTCAGTAGCTGTACCATCAGATTTTGCACATTGATATGACTAAATATATACAATATGAAGAAAGTCAGCTTCAAAGATACATGGCCTCAGTTTTAAAGAGATCTAACTCAAATCCTGACTTAAAATAGAGTTATTTTTTTCAGCCTGTTAACATTATATTTTTCTGGGTTATCTCTTTTCTTTCTTTTTTTTTTTTTTTTTTTTTGTGGTGATTTACAGTTTCTTGTACATAATATAAACACTGCATTTCCTAATTTATAAAACTTTAGAATGCAGACATTCAGACTGTCATCAATAATACGTGGTTTGCTGTACCTTAATATTCAAATTACAATTCAGAAACTGGACAACATTAAATCCATTGCTCTTAGTAAAAAACTTCAATTGCTAAAGGAATCACTGAAAAAGATCATTTAACTGTTTTGTCCCCATTGCACCTACCAGTTTCTAACACAATGCATTATTATTTGGCTCACTTGGATGCAGAACATTAGAAAACAGTTGTTAGAGAAACCCATAGTGAGAAAATTATTTTTCTAAAAGCAAGCCAGAACAGGTAAGATAGTCAGGAAGGTTGCTGGTGCACAAAACTGTAGAGATTTATACAGAAATACATCACTTCAGAACTTGCACTGTTTCAATTTTAGTTCTCAGAATATATGGGTTGCTTTTAAACATTTATAAAACTGTACTTCTTTTTAGCAATAAATAGCAATGTTTAAAGCAAAATTAACAATATTTTCCCTATTCAGAATTATTTAGAGTATTCCTAGGCTAAGGTATGCATAAACAGCATAGAATGTTGAGTCTGCTTCTAAACCAAATAAACTTTCCCTAATGTTCTGCATGAAAATCTTTACTGGTACATTCTGCCTAGATAGTAGGTGCTAGTTTTTTACAAAGATTGCCTTTTCTATGGAAGACAGAGCTGTAATCTAGCACACATTCTACTAGTGATATTGTCTGGAATAAAACACAGATTGACACATTTAAGTAGTGCGTTCCTCATATCTCTACATATTTACCTGGAGAAATATTGCAATTGATACTAAGTAATACAAAGTACAACCGCCAATTTTTCAAATACAATAAAACTTTTACCTGCATTGTTTTCTCTTTTGTCAAATCTGACTTCTTAAGTCATTGTATCAAGCTAAAATATATAAGATAGTTTAATGACAGTTACCAAAGTAGCAAATCTAATTAAGAAGCAACATTTGATCTGTAATGGAAATAATAACATTATCTTTTATTTCCATATGCGTATACTATATAATCCCCATCAAATAGCATGCCGAATTTCCTGCCTGTGCTTGCTTTCTTTTTTGCATAATTTTTTCAGATCATTAATACATGCAGTTCTCAATTATAAAACCCACTTTCTCACATAGATCTTTTCACTTTAGCAAAATTACATTGCAGTTTTAACCACCATTCATGTTTTCCAAAAGCTCTAGGTACATTGCTCCTTTCAAATAATAACACAACCACCTATAGTTTCAGTGCAGTAATAACTATAAAAAAGCAGACAGTGGCACAAGGCAGGTATTCATATTCTTTCATTATTAATCATAATTCACATTAATTCATTAATATTACTATAGTGGTATGAAATCAATTATATGGTTCTCCAATACTACAGTTTAAAGAAAAAAAAACCAACAAGGGGGGGTGGGGGTAAGAGAGAATGCAAATAAATAAAAAATTCAGACTTGAAATGTTTAAAAACCCTACATCCCCCGTTTTAATGTCTCAGGAAGAGGAGAAGCGGTAGAGATTTCATGGGTTTAGTGCAGATTTTTTCCTGTAGATGGACTTATGTTTATTCTACTTTTCTTTCCCTCCCTCCCCTGCTATCTTTGCAGCAAATGTATGTGACAATGAACTACTGCATTGCCAGAACGGAGGAACATGCATCAACAATGTGCGATGCCAGTGCCCTCCAGCTTACACTGGCATTTTATGTGAGAAGTTGAAGTGTGAAAGGGATCCAGGAGGCTGCAGCCAAAACTCCGGCCAGGGGGCAATATCACACAGGCCTCTATTACTGCTGACTGCTTTACTAGGCGCAACTGGGCTTTGCATATGCTAGACTCCGTATGGTTGATGGCATCACATTCAGACTACTCCAAATGAATGTGCCACATAAAAATAAAACAAAATCCAAGCGTTTGCTACTGAAATTTAAAAAGGAAAAAAGAGAGGAAAAAACAACCACATACAAACTAAGAAGGCCTAACTGAACTAAGCCATATTAATCAGTTACGGACAGGGCACTGAGTCAAGACTGTTCACCTCTGACTCAAGACAAGTTGGTGGCTGCCTCTTCTGGCAAATCAATGCTAGCTGCAAAGCTTACACAGACTGAGAAGCCTTTGACAGCCCCCAGGATGGGAATCGGAGCTAAAAAACATTTGCTACTCCTATATGGTGCACGACTGTACCTCTGCCCGATGTGTGGACCGACCAGATAAAGGCATTCTTTGCTGTCAGTGCATTGTGGGTATAAGGAAATCTGTAAAAGCTGCCATATTGGCCTGCTTCAGCCCCCGAAACCTTTCCAACCTGTGCTTTAGTGAACATTGCTCTGTAACCCCTGTTGGTTGAAAGATTTTTGTCTGATGTTAGTGATGCACATGTGTAACAGCCCCCTCAATAAAATTCAAGCCAGTCATATCCTTGTATACCTTAGCAGCACTGCATCAGTAAGGTGCTGTGTTCACATGCTGTACAAGAGTGACTATAGGACAAAAAGTGTATTTATCCTTTTGTATTCAAATGAAGTTATTTTTCTTGAAATAATGTACAATGTAGATTTTTTGTATTATTGCCTATTTGTGTTACCAGACAATTTGTTAATGTATTTAATTCTAATCAGATAAGAGAAAAATATTACTTTTTATTTAATCCTTTTCCTTTTCCTTTCATTTAATTGTGCAGAGGTTTCTCTGTATGGGCAACATGCTGGCATCAAAGAATATCAGTTTACATATATAACAAGTGTAATAAGATTCCACCAAAGGACATTCTAAATGTTTTCTTGTTGCTTTAACACTGGAAGATTTCAAAGAATAAAAAATCCTGCATAAACAGTTCCAGGATGATGTACTGCTATTTCTTAAGACCTTTTTAGCAAACAAAAAAATTTTAATTCTTTTTCCACCTAAAAAATAGATTCAACAGTGGAAATTCTATCATAACATTCTAACCTGGTTTCATTTTTACTAGTGTCATTATTTTTGCAAACAATTTTAAATGTGAAGGGAGTCATTTGTTAGAGGATGATTGTGTCAAGTCCCAAGCCTGGAAAACATACGAAAAGTTGAATAGTTCTCACCTTTGTTCTCTCAATTCATTGCAGAAATTATTCCAAGTTTAATTTACAATGTATTACAGAAGCTAGTCTTTAATTCATTCCATTTTTGTGGATTCTGGCAGTAATGAAGTAGATATAGTCACAGCTTATATTGGTTCTTCAAAAGCTTCATTAAAATGATATGTTTATATATGTACTAGTCTGCCTCAGAAACTGCAAAACCAGCAGCAATTACAAAAAAAGCCAAGATTTAACTTTTAATAAAGTCAAATTTAATATTTAGAAGAATGTCAAAATATGCAGCAGCAAGTAGATAAAAAGTGCTGCTCCAGCAAATAAAGTTTGTTTCAAGTATTGCCCAAGGTGTAATAAATTCTTGTTTCTGCCTTTTCTTAGACCAATTACTGAGTGTGACAGAAAAAGGTAGCAAGAACAGAGAGGCAAGCCAAAATCACAGCAATGTTTCAAAGCCCTGGGAAAAAATAAAACAAAATCAAAACGTAGCAAATGTGAATTCATTTCCTGGCAATTTTCATCATAATGGTTATAAATATTTTACCAACATAATAGCCTGGTGTGGAAAACAATTAATGAGCAAAAGAAAAGTTCCTGGGAGAAGTAAATCCCACCTGGCAACCTATTCCAAATAGTGAACAGAATTTAGGGCACTGCTTTTTTGGATAAGCTCTTTTTGCTGAGGAAGCAAGTTTTGCAGGATGTTACCCAGCCTCCAGAAACAGGTATGCAAATCAAGTCTTCATTCCTAAAAGAGTCCGATGTTGAAGACAACAATAGGCTGTGCTTATTCAGGTTGTCATCTTGGCCCTTCACATAGGATGTTTGCTACTCATACTGCCACCCTCAGTGGACGAAATAAGATAAGGCAAAGGTAAATTAGGAGTTTGGTTGTCAGCCGTGTCCTACATGAGGCTGTAGATATATATTAGAAGGATGGCCATGACAAAAACGAGAAATTATATTGCAGACTCAATAAGAAATGTAAATGTTAATACAGGTGACAAGCAGAGCCAGAGATTACCTATAAGTGGATTTCTAATACTAAAATGTGGAATTTAAGTTTTTTTAAAAGTTATTACCACAGACCAAATTCAGATTGTGCAATTATTGGGAAAAGATGTGCTTTAATTGTCATTATAAACTCTGGGCTTTGTGAAAGTGCTAAGAAAGCATGTTACACACGTGTGGTTAGAAGGGATTCTGCCAGCAGTGCTGAAGTGTAACGAATATCACATCTCAACCAATTCAGCTGCATTCCAATTTCATATACTTATGATCTTCTAAACCAGGTCAGAGTATATGACTTTACACATACTTAGCTACCATTTTGTGCATTTTCATTCTCCCTCACCTATTAATAAAATTACAGTTTTATAGGGGAGTACATTCAGTGGAAAGTTTTCTTATCTGTCATCCTTTTCTTCAGCTCCATTATTTTTAACTCTGAACTCCACATAACTTCACTAATTGAAAATTTTGAATATAAGTTCCTGCTACTCTGTTCCAAATATATTTGTGAAATTATATGTGCATCTTGGAGAGAGGAGGAGATTTACATCAGTTAACATTGCTTTACCTGCTTTATTATTTAATTCAGTGGAAAATGAAGGCAGACCCTGTTCCCCATTTCAGAAGCTGTGAAGAACGACAGATTCCTTTTCCTGAAGATATGGTAGGATCTTTCTATAATAACAGATAGTTGCAATATCTACTTTATTTTTCACCTGAAAATATATACCCCTTCCAATGTATTTTAGGGTTCTTGGAGTGGGTATCCTGTCCCTGTGAATGCCTGTAAAATAGATAACACATGATACCAAAAAAATTTATAAAAGCACCATGACCACTAACCTAGGATTTTGGTTTGTATTAAAACATGGCACAAGGAACCTACTGCAGAATTATTATTTCCTGTGTGATATTTCTTTCCTGGGAGGTTTAACATTCAAAATCTGACCAGGCATCACATTTCTTAGTTGTCCAAATTACAGCTGAGTTACAATGACATTAAACCTAGCACTCAATTAAATTTGTGCAGTCCTATTAGTTCCAGTTGTTTTGCTAATTCAGTCAGTCCTTGTCAGCTTCTAATTCCTATGTTTCTAACTAGAGAACTGGTTCTGATCCAGGATCCACATGTTTAATGTCTGAAAATGGAGCAGCTTATGACAAGGTGCTGCTCCCTGACAAGGGAGCTACAGAAATTTCCACTTCAAGCTATCCATCTTTCTCAAAGGAACATCAATAGAAAGGCATCAGTCTTAGTGCTGCATAACTGTTTCAAAAACAAACTATCCAAAGGAAAGAAAAATGGAGTCAGACACAAATTGACCCCAGATATTGCCCTCAAATGATAATTGATCTAATACTTTATCATGACTGAGCCACAGACAAGTTATTTCATGTATTGAACAGAATAAAAAAAATAATGAGCAAAAGACTCCTCAAATTTAGAAGAAGCTCTTATGCTTGCATATAATTTTATACATCTCTCTAATAACTCCAAGATACCAGTGGGATTTGTTATAGCCTCATTGGGATTCTAGGTTTATTAAACCATTGAATTAACTATATTCATCCATGCATGAGGTTTATCCACCTGTGAGAAATTTGAATAATATTTTTCATCGAATAGGCAAGACCAGATTTTCAGCCAACCTCCAGAGCAGCCTTCATGTTTGTACTTGCAAATGCAAAGTTACAGATGTAAATATTAACACATAACCAATTCATTCCTAAGAAAAACTGTAAGCTTAATCATTTATGGTTGCAAGTATTCATCAACCAAACACAGATCTGGTGTTATAAATCAGAAATTTTATATCAGCTAACTTAATACCTTTCCCATCATCATGCAGTATCAGAAAGAAAAGGATGTAAGAAGTACATGCATAATAAACAAGCAGAACAGCAGCATTTTGCACCATATGGTGCATTTCATTTAATGAAATGGAAGTTCATCATCGGTACAGTATGTTCACCAAGACACCATTTTTGCCACAATATGCAATAGAGATAATTCCAGCACAAAGCGTATGTTTCCTTGTTTTTCTAGCCGTTATCTGTACTGACCCAAACACATACAGGATGAAATTTTACAGCCTCAAGGAACAAAGGAGACTAACTTGCAATCTGTAGACCTAAACGGCTTGTAAAGGCTTCAGGGTTCAACTCCTGCATACACTGCTAGCTAATGCTAATTTCTGATAATGGTGCATGTCATGGAAGTGCTCTGAATCAGTTTCACAGCAGTCAGTAGAACCAAAAGTGACAGCCTAGTTACAGAAAGCAGAACAGAACAGTTTTAGTCCTGCCCCTGTCAGCAGGGGCAATCACATCTCACCTGGAGACATACCTAGGCATCACTCCCCCAGCAAAACTATCGTGTGCACATTCTAGTTACAATTGACAAGACGCACACTACTTACACAATACTGCTTAATGGAGTTGTCGTACGCATGTTCAAGCGTATGTTGTCACTGGAAATACAACTTTTGTACAAGAAGTAAACCATTGTTGAGAACTGGAAGTAATAACTGTATTCTGGGAGAAGAGGGTCAGGAGTAGTTTTAGGGGCTATTGCTTGTTTTGAGAAAACAAAACTGGTTTTGAAAGAGAATTTTCTTTCTCTCACATAGTGCAATTTTCACTCAAGTACTCTGTGCAGGTCTTTGTGACATCTGAGAAACCAATTACTAATAAGTTAACCTGACATTTATATGACTGAACAAGACCTCTTAAGAATAATGATACCAGTTCAATCCTATATACTGGCAGTCTTTGCAGTTCAAGACAACCAGACAGGCTCAAGATGGCATACTCTTCCTCAAGGAGAAATATTAGAGGCCTTGCTAGGGGTGAAAGGGACTTTAGAAGTCCTACATATAAGTGTAAAAATGTTAAATTTATGTATATACACACAGCTGGACACTGAAGCCAAAATCTCCCTGACTTGGATGCTTATCATTCTGAAAGAAACTGCCTGATTTTCACAGGTACTCCATGTTCAAAACTCCCAGAGGTTGTGCCTTACTATTACAACAAATATATGGTGAAGTGGACTCTCCTGGTCTAGGGGAAGAGGAAATAAAAGTCTTTCTACATCATATTGTACTTTGTAAAGCAACATATGTGATAATCTATGAAGTCAGTGCACAGAAGAATTATGCAAAGTTTATGGTAGAAATCTCAAGTGTAATATTCTTCAAACCCCACGTTATAAAAAAAATTGCCTTCTATTTTTTGGGAAATTCATAAATAAAAACCAAGTTTTTTTCTTTACTAACTTCATCCAAGTGATGTAATTTACAGAGCCCACAGCTGCAACCTGAAGACAGAACTCAGAAAGCAGTTTAGGCTTAAATTTGTTCTCCAGAAGAAATATTGCAGGTTCACAAGTTACATCTGATAAAGCAGAAGTGAATCCCAGCATCACTGCAGCCTACATCTGGAGGTACTAGAATTACTCCTGATCTAAAAGGCATGCCTAACTGTAAGTTTGTAAGCATCTCTATAAGTTCAACAAGCTTTGAGAATTCTGATTATTAGCCAACAAAGTCTGAGTCTCTGTAATGATTACTGTGAGGCTTTTTAAATTCTTAAATTGTCTTTAGTTGTCTAGTAATGTGTATTCCAAAATACCATTTCTGAGACCATTGGTGACTCCAGAAATCATTTTATAACCTTTAAAATCAAGAATTTTACTTAATCTGTAATCAGATACTTATGACAATGTCATGGTAGTTTTTAGATTATAGTATTGATTAAATAATGGAGGGGAAAGATTAACGTTGTCCTCTACACCTAATCATAGAATCATGTAAGTTGAAAAACCAACCTTAAGATCGAGTCCAACCATTACCCTAACACAATTAAGTCCACCATTAAAACCATGTCCCTAAGTGCCATGTCTACCTGTTTTATATATCTTTGCCCTTCTTTAATGCAGAAGTAAACCAGAACTTAAGTCTTAACACAAGTGATATCTTTTGTCTTTCATCACCTCCATTTCCAGTGACATTCAAACCTAGGTCCCTCATTTATTCTACAGAAATTTTAGTATTTTCAAGTTCTTCAATGTATTGACCAAACCAAAATCTTCTTAGCTGTGTCACAGAAGGGAATGTTAGCAAACCACAAAACCAAAAAAATACATACAAATATATATTTTATATATATATACATATGTATGTATGCATATTTTTTATATATATAAAAAAATCTATCCATTAATATCTTCAAAACAAAGTTGACAAAAATTAGTATAAAATCCCTTCAAACAATTTTGCTGGTGTCCTGGTTTCAGCTGGGATAGAGTTAATATCACTATACAAATCATCTTAGCAAATATTTCCTATTTAATAGTTTGAAAAAAGGGTTTTTTACCCACTTGTGATAAAACTTGACGTACAATCAATCGCCAGCCGATGAAAATCAAAGTTTTCTATGTGATCCCAACAGAAGAACAATATTCATAAAAGCAGTTCATAGCTATTGTGCTAAATCCAAAGCTAATTGGTATAGTGCAGTAGGATATATCTGGAGGATAATACTGCCTGTAACATAAAGATCAGCGCAAATCTTAAATACATGTGTATATACTGAATAATTCTGCAACTTTGAGTTCCTCATCCAGCTCCATAACATGAGCATATTTTTTTTTTAGAAGTTTTTCTGGATATGATATCCATTTTCTAGAGATTAATGCATTCTCTATATTCAGAAGTGCACCACCACTTCTCCACAAAACTAGCAAATAAGCATTATGAGATGCACACTCATTCGGGCCCTTACTCTGCCAGTTTGTGCAAGCCATACTTTAAGTTCCCTGATTTTAAGAAGCCTTGATCTTTCTGATGCTTTCCCATAACTCAGTGACTGTTTTCAGCATTATCTGAACATGTAAACGGAAACATTTCAATCCTTATACATCTACTGCATACATGACTCACTTTGCACCTGCAAAGAATTGTGGATGCAAAATTAATGGCTGCTTTCTATAGTTGTTGCTTATAATTAACTTTACCAATAGATCTCTTTCAAAAGCCTGGGGTCTCTTGGACTAGATTCTGTAAACATGTTCAGTGGAAAGATGTATTTGCTTGCTGTAACTATATAAAACACAAGGCAAAAGCATTCTCACAAGATTCTGATAATACACAATGTCAAAGAACTTCCATTTATCACAATTGAAATACTTCAAAAACCCTGGAGGAAGAGACAATATGCTACATTGTTATTCTCTATGACCTACAAGTGCTCAAATACTTTGAACTATTCCACAAACAAGGAATTCTGCATCATTTATCTATTGATAAAGATGAGAAAACTGTGACCCAGAGAGGTAAATGTAGTTGCCTGAAACACCCAAAAAGCAACTGGGAAAGGCAGGGAACAAGTTCAACATACTTGAGCTCCGTATCACATTGAATGTGGATAAAGTGTTTCACTACAAGAGTACTGAAAAATTCTTAGCAGCTTTGGTTGTAATTACCACTATATATAGTATCAGTATATATAACATGTAATATTATTATGCAGAATGTATACAACTATTTACAAAATACTACTTCACACCTCCTTATTTTAGAATGGGAATCAAACCAATATGTATTCTTATAAGTGTTATGCAGAACAAATACATGTATCTCAAATGATGTGCAATTATACTTTGCCTGAATAGGTAACTATGACACTTCATCCAGGATTATGAACACCAAGGTCATAAAGAAGTTATTTTTTCTACACTTTTTTTAAATGAGTAGATGATAAGTTAAAGATAGTAATCATGTTTTTAAATATCATGGTATCTCATAAATTATTTCCTAAAAATTAACAGGTGTTTTAACGACAGGAGAATTCAATTTATTTACAAAAATGCACTAATAAATTTGGACCACAAGCACTAACTTCATTTATTATTTACGCTTTTACTTTTTTTACTGACTTTATGGAGAATGTCTATTAAATTCTTCCTGCAAAATAGGCCTGTTAAATACAAGCCCATCTCAAAACTGACACATATGCCAAAAACCAGTGAGTTAATGTGTAAAGCCAATCACATTTATAAATTGAGATTTGGTCACCTAATGAAGCTAAAAAAACATTCACAGGATGGGATTCAAATACCAAGACAAAGTCTTCAGCTTCACGGTGTAGAAACTTGAAGGTTAAATACAAAAATGAAGGTTGGAGTCCACATTGTAGGAGCAGAAGACGTAGACCAGCAAGAGCAAGACAAAGCAGAATTGACAATTCTGTTCTCACTACCAATCAGACTCAAATTTTACCTCAATCCCAAAAAAAAGCATATGTGAAAGGCATTGGAATCCAAAGGGATACAAAGCAAAAAGGAAAAAATCCACTTTTCTCAAGAGTTATAAAATCTGGGGAAAACCCAACAGTGTTAAGAGTGAAAAGAAAGAGGACATAAGGTGCTGCCAGGCTAAAAATATACCAGGATCTCAGGGAAAAAGCCCATCTAGATACTATATACATAGACACAGAATTTGGCATTATAATCTCTGATTTGGAAAATGCAGGACTTGAGCCTTACACTCTGTGCTTGAGTATCCACCTCACTTAACTGCTGAAAGAGCCTACTCTTGTCAGCACCACTTCTGTTTTGCCTTTGGCTCCAGCTGTGAATTTAGCAGCACTAGTCTGGCCATCTACTCCAGATCTAGTGCTTTTCAACATCTTTTGAGAAACCACCTCAGGCCAAGGCAGAGCAAGCTTAGTGTGGGAAGAGCCCCACTGCCAAGATCTGTGTAAGGCCAGCTGTTATATCTGCTCTTCACCACACACCTCATAAATCATTAAATGTAATTCTTATAAGCACATAGCAAATTAAATTTATTCAGAAAAGAACATCTTCCCCCAGGCCTTCTATTGGCATCTCTTGTCACCATATTCAGCACAGTACTAAATGGCCACACTGACTCATTCAATGCATTTCTTGTTAACATCTCATACCTCTAATTATTGTTGCTTGGTAGGATGGGAGAACTGGCATATAGAGCACTCTGGTAATTACATTTAGTATGTTGCTTTCTTTTGCCATCCTACAGCTTGCTTTCTTCCCTCATGTCAGAGTTTTTCTATGCCCTCATACAATATATTTATTAATTTCCTGTACAGATCTCCCACGGACAAAAAGGAGGTGGATTGGTACCTATAAATTAGTCTTGGCAGTGCACTTTTGCCTCCTTAGAACTGGTAGAGTGTCACAACTACTTTTACAATTCTCTCATTGAGTAGGATGTAAGGAATGATGACTAAACTATGTAGATTAAGCAGTGAACTATATTTTTGACAGGTTTCCCATTTACTGACAATATCTAGCATCTGAGTATCACCCTTTACTGAGGTCAACCTCATGACACTACTGCAAAGCAGTGAGGCATGCTGTTTCCATTTTATTCATGGAGGCTGAAGCTTAAAGATGTTGAGAGATTTACAAAGTCAATTACAGAAAGATTAATTCTGACACCTCATCCACTGCATTAAGTACTGAGACCTACAGTTCCCTATTTCATCCAAATTATACAAATCTGAAGTTACATAGTCTTCAATCTGCATGTATTTGCCACCCACTTACTTCAAATTATCTTATCCAAATCTATTTTATATTACACCTCCCAAAACACTGTCCTTACTTGAAAGCATCTTAACAGCTTAAGAAATTAAAAGACATTCACACAGATAAAAACAGTAAAACACTAAAATACTCTTCCAAAATAATGAGATGGCTATGGCATTTTTTTCTCCCTTCCTTGTCTGTTTTTTTCTTTATTGGATATATTAAAGCTCATATAATAATAATATTACAACTTTATAAATTAATATATAATATCTTTTATAGCTTGAATTACCTATAGGTTAGGCACTTCATTTCTTCCATAAATGTCTAGATACTGACACAATTAGGTTTTGATACATAGATATTTCTGCTTACTGGAAATCTGCTAGCAGAAAAACTCTATATTTTGAATGGGCTCATAAATATATATTGAATTTAATTTTTTAATACACATAATCCACTTTCCTATTGTTTGCTTGGGTTGGTGGCTTCTTGAGAGAAATATTTTCTATAAATATTTTTGTTTTGTACAACTAATTAGTCCATAAATCAGTGCATTGTAATATGGCAGAGATTACCCTCAAGCTAATAGAGAGCAACTGATTGAATGTATTTACCTTCTTGATTATTCAGCTATCACTAATGCTTCTGCATTTTCCTCTACTGATTTCAGACACTGTCTTGCCGCTTTTTCCTCTCTTCCCATCCTTCAAATATATACACCACTCTAACCAATAAGCATACTTTCTACTAAACACCAGATATTTCCTATGTTTTGAACCAAGTGCAGTGGGCTGGTGAAGTACATAAATAAGCAATAACCAAATAACCATAGATTAATCAGTTTTATTCTGTAGTAAGAATTTTTTAAATAAATAATTTTCACATTATTTATTAGGGCCATTTACTGATATTTAAAATGTGCCAACTCTCAAGCAAAAATTGTCTCTAAAAGAGAGGAAAACTACAAATGTATCATTCCCATAACAGATGCCAAAGACTAATTTAGAAGTCAGTTCAGGATGGCAACCATATTAAAAAGAAGTGTAAGCACTTGCTGAACTCGAAGCAAGTACATTAATAACACTGAAGACCTCTTTCTCATATTTTTTTATCCTAATATATAAAGCCTACTTTATTTTTCCTCAAATGGCTTGCAATGGCTAAGAGACTGTTCTAAGGCAGTATCACTTGAGTTGCATGCTAGTCATCCAGCCCTCTACAACTTTAAAAACCAAAACAACAAAACCAAACCAGCAAAGACAGGCATGGCTTTGACATTATTTCTGCTGACTTAAGCTCCCAAGCAGTAATTCTTGTGCGGCAATTAGTTGGCAGTCTTAGTACAGCTGCTAATGGAGATGTGCACAAAAAAGCTATCAGTGTTTTTTTCCCCAGCTGTCAATCTTGGCAAAAGCAGCCAAATGGGAGTGGAGTGAATTCGAACTAGCCTTGCATCTCTCAAACCCAGGCCTCAGAGAAGGAGAAAATAGGTTGACAAAACAGTATTGGAAAACAGAGAACTTCAGGGTAGATGATGCATCTATTCTGTGGACTATTAGGATTCATTCTCCAAAGACGACCAGTTTGCATTCATTAATGACCTGCTCCAAAATCCACCAAATGCAAAGTAAAGCCTCACCTTGATTTCAACAAAATAAAATCAGGTTTTAAATTTGATTGAAAACTAATTTTGGGAAAGGAAAAAGTAATCCCTTAGGCATTATCTCTCTGATCCTACTATAATCTGCAATATTTGTACAGTTCCATGTACTATTTATCATGCATTATTCTATCTCAGTACTTAAATTATTCTCATTTGAATGTTTCCACAGACCCAGCAGTTATGGTGACAAATATCTTAATTTTAAAAGCTGGTCTGCATGGCAGACACCATTTCTATCCAACAAAGAAAGGAACTCCCTACCTCAAGCTCTTTTCACCAACAATTTGTTTGCCAGCAGCATGTTTTCCTGTTTAATCTGTGTTAACATTTTGTTCAGTTACCCTAACTGGCATGTATTGTATCTGATAAGCATCTCCTCTCTTCCCTCACGGAAACATTATTTATTTATGATATTATTGTTACAGACAACTAAACATCCAAGAGGGAAACACATTTGCTTTTATACAAATACCTGCACATGCTGTTGAACCTGCATCATTTTTCTTACAGAAACATCTAAAACTTGGTAAAAGGTTTCCTAGCATGTCTTTGGTATCCACTGAGAACAAGAAACAGGAACAGACGTGCAGCAGCACAAAATCAGCAAAGGTTCAGGAGAACAGGAGGAAAATAACGACGTTTCAGGTTAGGCTGGTATATGAAGCTTTCTCCTTTCCAGCCCAATTTATCACAACTCCACGACTTAGTGAACTAAATGGACCCAACATAAAATTACTCAAACCAAGGGCAGCTTTCAATTATATTCTATCTTTGCCTACATAGAAACTAGATATTGTATTATCAGGAAACCAGCACCCAAACATACAGAGATAGTATGAATGAAAATTACTTAAGTGTCAGAAGTGGAAATACCCGCAAATCCCCTCTCACTTCACAAGTTAGTACCACATGTTGGATCCTTTGTGACAGAAACACATATTCATTTACAAAAGGACTTGAAGACCTCCATGTGTTTCATGAATGATGCTGAAAGTTGCAATGGGTCAATTTAAGTCACTACTCTGCTCCAGATTGAGACTGGCAAACTCCCACAGGCAGTTTTGAAGATCTGTTCCATTCAAGGTCTGTACTTTTACCAGTATATAAAGACTTTAGTGTGTCTACCTGTAGGTTTTCTATAATATTTTGGTATGATCTTTGTCCCAAAGTGCAAGCTTCTTTATACATATATGTCTTCAAACTATGTGACACAGCCTAAGACATTGCACATATCCTCTATTATTGTTAACTGATGTATTCTTGAATCTTCTGACACTGAGCTCAAAGTTTTCAGATACAGAAAGGATAGTCTCTGCAAAAAGGCTCAAGTCAAAGGAGAAAAAAGACAAAAACTGGAAGGAATGGAATGCATAGACTTTCCACAGCAGGACAAAGGCAATCTTTAAAGATGGACCCGACTGTAAGTGTATTATTTAAGTAATACATACTTACATGCATTGGAATTATGTAGGTGAATATACTTGAACACTCATGCGCTCACACTATTTGCTAACCAATGATTTTGCAGGGCTTTCCAAATATTTCAATTCTGTTACATAGGAAAGTACTTGCAAATTATGTGAACATTCACAGGTAATAACTGTGTTTGAGTATCTAACTACCTGCTCATTTGCAAATTACTTTCTAAATTAATAACCTTATCTGCTGTACTTTTTTTCAGCTAAAGGATGTTATCCTGCCCATTATCTGCTTCTTGGTATAGAAGATTGAGACACCTTCTACAGTCCCTCATCAACAGAATCTGTTTCATCTGTACGGTCCTTTGCAGCAAAAAAGCAATGTACCCTGGGAATATTAAATACAAGAGTCACCAAATACCCTTTTTCACCCAAAATGATAGCTGCAGCATATAGAGGTAAGATAGCAGCAAGTGTAAGATGAAATTCTATGTAAAACCTGGGTGCATACCCATGGTCTGTGACAGCTTTATAAACTGATGTCTCTGTCACTCTGAGCTGGTGCCTAGACTATAGCTACACATGTTAATTAAAACAGAGAAAGAAAGGAGCGCTGATCTGTGCAACCAAAGCTGCACTCCTCAGAGGCCAATCTTGTGTAGTACAGAGGAGCCACTGCACCACCTTTCAGCCAGGGACCACAGGGATCCACACCAGCAGTCTGGGGCAAGGCAGAGTGAGTGAAAAGGGTCTGTAATGTGGACAGCAGAAACAATGGTTATTGGCCAGTCAAGGGGGGAACAGGTATGTTTTTCAAAAACATCACAAGCATCACTGGCTAACCTAGAAAATTTTTAGCTTAGCCCCCAATTAATTTTTTTTTGCAGCAGTCATTCTGCCTGAGGGCAGGTCAGGTGCTGGTTGGTAACTCATGTCAGCTTAATGTTTCCCTGCTAAATTAGAGGGGCCATGGAGCAAATCTTACAAAATCTCAAAAAAAAAAAAAAACAAACCCAAAAGAACTGCCACATCCCCAACCCCCACCCCCACCCTGTACAGTCTTGAAAATCACAGCTTGTTTCTAGTACACCTTAAAACTTTCTAAGCTTCTTATAACAGTGCTGAGCAAGTGGGGGATGAAGGAGGGGTGGGGTGTGTTTAAAAATCCTTCTTAGAACCAAGCGCTGTTTACGTTATCAGACTCATTATTCGCATACCTCCCCTCCCAACTGAAGTCACTGGGGCCACTGACTCAAAGGACAACAGGCCAGACTCAGAATCATTGCAGTCAGTGTGCAGAACTCAGCACTATGCAGGCTTTCTGCCTATTGTGTCCTAGCACAAAAGAGGAAGGGCGAAGAGTTTCAAATCATTCTAAGGAAAGTGAGAATCCAAGTCTTTGGCCTTTAGAAAGAACTGATTGTCTGGTTTCCTTATCTACCTTTAAAGATCAAATCTTTAATCATTATTTTGATCATCATTTTTGCTTCTATATACACACGCACAGATGTTCATAAATACATACGCTTTCATAGACGCGCCGTGCCCTAGCCCCGAAGCACTGCTCCTTGCTCAGAGTAGCCTGACATCTTGTGGCTTTAGGGAACATAACACCCCGTTTAACCAAACATTGAATACCGTCCGGATGGCACATAAGCATACTAGTGCCTGTAAAATTTAGACAAATACAAAGCAGTTCTTGAGCAATACAAGACAATTATTTCACTTAATTATATATGACGTGTTGTCAGCATCATGTTCTGATAAGGCCAGCTGGCATGGAATTGTAAAGACAAACCACAGTTACAAATAATGCAGAGCTTTGGTCAACTGGCCTATAGCAGGTAATATTTTGCAGGTAGTACTTCACTATTATCTATTCTGAAATAAGACCTGCCAAGCTATCTGAAGCTGTTGTTCTGATATTGCCATGCTAGATATTATTTTGGGTTTTGTCACAGGAACCAAACCGCTCCTGCTGCCAGAGCAGAACATTGGTGCAGCAGACTACACAGGGAAAATAAATGTCTTCTCAGATGGGAAGATAAAGGACTAAAAGAGTGTTTTGCCCATAAATGCAGGCATAGCACAGGTATATATGTGGTAGGGAGGCAAAGGGAAACACCCATCCTCTGAAGAGTAGATGGTTTTAATTTTCCTAAAACAGTTGGTCTACTGATTCATTTTCAAGAAAAATAACTTGAATCTCAGAGGAATAAAAAGATTTTTTTCCCATAAGGAGGATTTGCTGCAGTGTCTGAAGGGGTCTAAAACTTGCCTCCTGGTTTTGGCATAGACAAGAACAATGAAACAATAACACAGAGAAAATAATTTGTGCAGTTTGATTAGTTTCCGCACCAGACGTTCCCACATACATTCACATTTCCCTCACTCTTTCTGCAGCCAAGAGTGTGCACAGCTGGCACATCTGTAGTCAACACCAAAGCTATTTAGCAGAGCTATTAGCAGTGGGGTTTACATCATGGATCCCACTACCCTTCTCTGGGAGCCTGCGCCTGTTCCCATTGAAGCTAAGGCACCACCATGCTTATTGTCTTCAAAGAGAGCCAGAAAAGGTCGCTGGAAAAATTTTTACTACTGTTACAGACCTGCACTTTCACCTCTTTCAGCCTGTGATTTTCATTTCATTTACTCACTGGTACCATAAGGCGCTGCAGCCACTCACTAACTGGGTTTTCTTTCTTTGTGATTTCAAGTAGATTCCAATGACAAAAAATTTTATAAAGAATTGCAGCAGCTAAGAACTGTTACTTATGTGTTAATTAAGTTTTAATGACCATAGATCTCAGGAAGTGGCAAGTACAAAGACGCATCTCATTAATGTACAGGTGACTGAATAAACCTCAGAGATGGTGTCAGATGGACGTGAGTGTTCCCAGGAAAAAACAAGTCATGAGTTCAAACTCCTCCAGGGCAAGGATGGGCTGGAAAGTCAGACCCCCAGCTTTCAAATGGCTGCATTACAAGAAATCCTAAATTCCTAAATCAGCTCCTGTTAATTTATTAAAAAAGGCCAACCTCTCAATAGTGACAGAAATGTTGCCATAGCCTTGGAGCTTTGGGGTCTGTTCTAATTACTCTGCTTGCAAGTGAGAGGTTTACTGTAAGATGCAGAAAGAATAAGTTTACTACCATTTCGTATCTTATTAAGAAGGAAATTATAAGGTTATGCACATTTGCATTTATAGGAACTCAGTACCTGTGCAAATTTTGCAGCCAGTTTGTCTTTACTTCTGTGTCTTGTTGCAGAAGACAGGCACATGTAGGATCCTTTCATGAAGGATTTATGCTTTCTTGACACAAATTAAAGGTAATCTGGGGTGGAAACATGCTGGTGGAAGCATTGCAGTAACAGCTGGGAAAAAAAAAAAAAATCATCCTGTATACCCACAGTGCTGTTCATGAGGATTTTTTTGCCACTAGGTTCTCAGTGTATGCATCTGAGGACCAGTCTTTTCCATGCGGATGATCACTTAGAAAATAATGTTGAAGACAGCTGAAGGGCTCTGTTTATCATCTGAAAGCTGCTACTCCCCAAAAGGGACATTTTGAATGTTTAGGTGCCAGATTAGCTAGATTACCTCAGATAACTAAGGGCATAAACAACAAATACAACTTTTAGAAGGCAAGAAATTGCAGAAATTGATCAATAACAAATACATGATTTGAGAAGGCAGTATGATCTTTACTTATCCCTAAAGAGACAAGATGTGGTACTACACTATATCAACACAGTAAGACTGAGTGAGTGCTGACAACAGATTGTGAGGAAAGTGAGGCCTGGCAGTGCGTTAGGATGTGTGGAACACTGCATACCCTTGTTACCGAAAATCCGGAAAAAGAAACTTATCAACACCAATGGGATGTAGATAAGCAGACACTTCTTTATTACGGCGCCGGGTGCACAGGGGATAGCTCCTCCTAGCGTGCACACCTTGTGCTGAAATCATGTTTCTTATATAGGGTTACACATACAAATTCATCAGGTGTTCATACATAAACATATTATTTCCTAGAA